>CAJDSM010020743.1:0-20811 GCA_903981925.1 Ostrea lurida
ACATGTATATGATGTAGCAAATACTTTTGTATTTGTTTTTTATTTCAAATTACTGGTAGTAACAAGGGACGTTACCTACTCAAGTTAGGGGAGTGTGTGACCAAGTGCACTTTTGTTGATGTAGTATTTCGGTTTCCGGATGTTTACGTTCCCATTTCTTTATTATTGCATCACATCATCAGTGACGTTATACCAGACCTGGTGTATGTCGTTTGGTACGTGTATACATGTAAAAAGTAACGCTGTGTGTTCATAGGTTGTATTCTTTCATCTAAGAAATAAAAACTATGTATGATCATCACTCGACTTTGGCTCATTAAATTTGATGCATTTTCAACTTGTCCCCACCCTTTTGATAGAGGGTTCATTGTTTATCACAAAACCGTTAAACTGCCTAATGTCCAGAAGATTTTGATGTGTTTGTCTCACCGCTCGGATTCAAGGGAGACAAGGTTAATAAAATTCACAATCTTTATTCCCCTTTAACCACATATCTATTTGAATAAGAAGATAAAAAAATTTGGACAATTTATTACCAATGCACGTCGTATAAAATCATAGCAATAGGTCATCAGAGTGACTCTAGATTTAAAAAAAAATCAATATTGTATTTGTTTGAATGCTACATTCACTGTAGATGGTTTGATTCTAGTTTAAAAAGTTAAATAATTAATTAACCAGTGGGGATACGTTCCCAATTCATCATCTACAAATCGGGCAAATCGAATTTGTTGCATCCAGTTATGTTGCGCACACCATGCAAAAGGTGTATCCACATAATAAAAAATGCACTTCCGGTTCTCTCACATCAAATACTACAGACTTCCAGCGCTGTCCTACAGAATGCAACCTGAAAAAAATGAATTAACTATATATCCAATAGTCTCAAGTGTTTGAAAGTTTTTAAATGCCATAAATCTAAACGAATAATATACCAGGCAGATATATCAAGCAAGGTTTAGGACAACATATTTTGTAAGCCCTCTATTGGAAATGTTTTCATTACATTAACAATACTAGTCATTATTTCCTGCTCATCATATAAAACAGGACAAATATAATTTTACTCGGAATTTAACGAGAATTTTGTCATCCCCCTCCTTTAATTTCATCACTTACTAATATATTTATAAAAGTTACAGAAAAAACGTGTGTTATTTATTAAACTGAAGTGGCGGCGTATCGATGAACATCGATTTGGTTGTTAAATTTTGGTTCACCAGGTGAATAGAAATCTGAATCCGTGCTACGCATAATTCAGCAACTTATAAAGTGATTTCGGGTTTTTTAAGCGCGAAGTTCGCTGCTACATTGGCAACGATACACTACACCACCCTACATTGTTTAATATTTGGATATATACGTTTAGTGATGTCGATTATTGGACTTTTTTCATTTGGTAGAAACGAAAACGTATAAAAGAATTTGTAAATTTGTGTAATATTTGTGAATTAAAATCTGTTGCTTAATGCAGGCGAGCTCATCCTATACCATCTTCGCGAGCCAAGTGTTCGATTCGCTTACTCTAATCCACCCATTTGGCTGATTTAGTCGCGACTGAATTGCCATCTAACGGACGATGCGAGTTATCGCTCTTGATGTAAACACTCGAGTGAACAATTGTTTGTTGTTGTTTTTTATTTAGGTGTACATACTTGTTGCGAGCTTATATCACCTTTATCTTTCGGGCGTAAATCGCGTATTAAAACTTGCCTTTCTGATCTTATTGATTCTACTTTGGTTTTTATGTCATGCTCAATCAGGTATGAATGGCGCAATTTGATTGGATGCCTTGGGAAGTCAAAGCACGGCTTAGAAACTCGACTAAATCTGCCAAGGGGTAGATTAGAGTAAGCGAATCGGACACTTGGCTCGCGAAGATGATCCTATACTTGTGTTTGTGTTTATTTTATAAATGATTTATGTTCGGTTGAACTGGTGAATTAGAACATAATTAAACATTTGCTTCTACATTATTGTATGGGCCATTGTTAGTGCCATAAAGGTACAAATTTCTCAATCTTGTCATTGTTTTCCTTTCTTGCCGGTATACCATAGTGATACTATGACATCTTGATTTTGCAATAAGATCTAAGTTGTATGTCAAACCTGAAATTGAAGTTTTGGATTGTGTCAAATTTCAATTGTTGACTATACTTATAAACAGAAATAATAAATAATATACATGTAGACAGAACAATAACCGAATATGTCAATCACTGCAGGCTAGGTACAGGCGTAGCTTCAATGTGCTTACTGTAGGTGTGTCAGGCTGAGATTGAAGGCTGATAATAAAACAAGAGGCATTTGGTAAACTTTTCTTTGTTGAACATTGCTGGAAATTGCTTGTTGTTTTTGTAAACTACATTTCGTACTGATAGATCATTATCATAACTATAGTGTTATTTCTCATTTCATGCTTTAATTTGTTTGCAAGTATAGTTCATTTTTACAATTAATTCGTACAAGTGTCTTTGTAGTGAATTTTTCAGTATTTATTATACTACATGTAGTAATTGTTTTTCTAATGTTTTGTGATAATTTCTATGGTTAAGTGAAGCGTATCCTTTAGTATTTTTTCAAGACTATGATATGCCAATACATAAAAAATATCACATGCTGAAATCCATATCTCATGGCATATCGGTTCGAGTGGACCAATATCAGCACGAAGGTCCGAGGACTGATATCTTACCCACATGATGTTAAACACATGCTAGAGCTAGGATATGCACTGGATCTCAATTTTGATTCATGACTGGGAGCAAACAAATACATTCCCTACAACTCTTCTAGCCTTCGATATAAAGCTGTAGTTTAAAATCCTAGCTTTGGAAATTAGGAACTTTATGATCGGCATCGACAAGGATAATTCATCACCGTATCCTATATAGAAATCACCATATCCAATTCACCATATCCTATTAGATAATCATACCATATCCTATATAGATAATCATCACCATATCCTATATAGATAATCATCACCATATCCTATATAGATAATCACACCATTATCCTATATAGATTATCATCAAACACCATATCCTAACATAGATAATCAACACCATATCCTATATAGTTGTTGTACAAGGATAATCAACACCATATCCTATATAACTGTTGTACAGAGATCCGCCGTTCTTAGGACACGATGTGGCTACAAGTCATCTAGAGCACCCAGCGTTAACGTATGGGGAAGTGTCCATTTTGTTGTGAACTGTTCGGCTAGAGTATCCAGCGTTAACGTATGGGGAAGTGTCCATTTAGCTGTGAACTGTTCAGCTATAGCCTGTCACTGCTCAATCTCATTAAGAGTCTGGGAACATCCCGGGCATCTTCAGCATACGATGAAACTACAGCCTCGCATCCTGAACAATACCACAGATGGAATTGTGTACAAACCGGAAATCATTTGTCAATGTGCAATAGCTTATTGATAGTCATACCCCCCCCCCCCAAGACAAGAGTATTTCAAGGTGCATGACTTGCCTCAAAACCCCGGATCTATCGGTCGTCTACGTTGGCGTTTTTCTTAAATTTCGAAACCAACCGACATGTAACACCAAGTCCATTGGAAACATAATTATTTGTTGCACCGGTTCCGCTTTGCAGGTCAAACTGTCATTTTTAAATCCCCGTGCAGAATTTCTTATGTCGGCACGGTTCCTTCTGAATATAAGGTGATGATTGTATAATGATTAAAGAAATTGGATAATCAAGCATCTGTTGTACAGTTCACCTGCAAGTTCTACAAGGTCTATTTAGCTTCATTGAAGCATTAAAAAAAAACCACACACATTGGTTTTGACAACGAACAAATAAATAACATCTTCATATGGGCAGTGGAGGCCGGGGGGGGGGGGGATGGGCCATGGGGGCATTTGGCCCCCCCCCCCCCCATTTTTTGGTCAACTATTTTTTCAAGCTATAATGAATTACTAAGTTTAGTAGTTACTGAACAGTGTCTATGTGCCTTTTTTTCTTATTCTTAATTTGCTTTGTCAAATTTAGAAGTTTGTTCCCACTATCATTCTAAACAAGAGTAGTGTGTTATGTGCTTTTAATTAATTTATATATTCAATTTATGCTTGTCACATTATTTAGGAAGCCCCCCGCCCCCCTTTCAGAACAGAGCAGTGTGTATGTGGCCTTTTTAATATTTTAGAAGCCCCCCCCCCCCTCCCTCCAAAAAACAGCACTTACGCCTTATATGCTTCCAATTCCAGAAACATCCAAAAAAATTTTAAACCTTTCAGTCATGATGACTATGGCCACAAATACATGTATAGACATTGAACACTTTTCAGGACGCAAGGCCTCTGTCAATTGATTACTCCCCACCAGTGGTCATCTTGAACAATGTATTGGTGCGACAAGTGGTTATTTCACATTTGCCTCGGGTGCGCTTCGCGCCCTCGTCAAGGTGTGAAAGAACCCTTACTACACGGTTTCTTTGCGAAATTGTTTTATAATTTTCTTGAGTGTGCAGTCATGCATGTACCATTGTCCAATCTGATGAATAGAACCATGGGTATAGATCAAATCGCAAGACACTGGAGGCCAGATGTATACGGATGTCTAAAGCATTGTAAAAAACAAGAAGTTTTATTTACTCAACTTTATTGTGGGTACATCCGATCCGATCCGATCGCCGATATTAAATGGACAACGTGAAAACATTTCCAAGCAGATTACACAATTCCCGAAGTACAGCGTAGTGTGTGTGTTTATTGAATTTACCATGGACGATGTTGGGAGGACAACGCACACGAAGATTTCAAGGTAAGATTCTTTGTTTACTTTGAAATAGTCATGCGAAACAAAATATAGATAATTGATCTTCACCGCCAATATTGTATTTGATATATCAATTTGTTCTTTTTAAGGATGAAAAAAGGGAAAAACCCTTGTCTTGTACTTTCTTCAGTAGCATCATTATATTTACGGTTTATCATTTTCATATTTATGTGTGATGAATCACAAAGCTTTTTAACTTAATTATTTTTAACATCTTATTTGTTCATGTTGTTTTGCCTTAAATGACACCATTTTTTGCGTTTTCCTAGAACTGTGTTGCTTGTCCAGTTCACGCCATTTTGTTCTAAAAATACCGGTAGTACATGTAACTGCTGGGGACAGTGGCATTGATCACATCGTTACGATGATCCCACTATTCCGCCACGTCGGGTTGAACTATGTTAACTCCCATTTTTCAAAGAGTAGTTCATTCCGACGTGGCGAAATAGTGGGATCTTAGTACATTGTAACAATGCTCTTTTACTTTGTTCTGGACACTTGCGGCACTTGCTTCTTTTTGCACTGATGGGTAAAGCCTAAAAGGAGTGTTCAATATTCGTTACATTCTGTGGTTTGTGATGTTGGGTTTAATTAAAGCAGAAATTGTTAAAAAAATCTCAGGAAATTATTTAATGACCTGTATAGCAAAAGCATGTAAAATCAATGAGGTTATATGGAGTTCTTCCAACTTTGTAAGCAATGAATTAGTACATGTACGTACATTTCGAATGTAGAAAAATCTTGTCAATGTTATTTTGGTTCTAAATATTGTGATCATATGAATCGAATTCTATGTGTCAATTGTGTGTTTCCATCTAAATAAAATCGTTCTCGATATATATTTGATAACATTTAATTCATTTTAAAAAGATCATGCACATGGACCTCTAAAAATGCATGTTTTGTTTGCGGTTTTATAGTACGTAATTCATATATTATAGAGACATTCGTTACAATATAAAAGATAGAATTTGCATATAGTTATCATTTGGGCTTATATGTATATGTCAGTTTAAGGCGATAAATAAATCAAGAGTTCAGTACACAAAGATTATGAACAAGATTTATTTGAAGGATATTTACATAACCATCATCCCCATTTTCAAAGTTTTGCATATCATCATTTATATTGCTACGATACGAGGGGATTTTCTCACTGATCGCCCTGGTCACCCCAATAAAATACTTTGTGATGTTGCGACAACGAATTAAAAACGATATAATGGCATCCAAACACCGGCTGTATTTGAACGTCTATCCAATTCAGTGTATTTATAAATTTACTGAATACTATTTGACGATGTAGTTTTATTATGAAGGTAACGCAGGTCATGATATGATTGTAATTATTAACAAACCATGCCACAAAAGCATCCAAGAAATCAATTCCCTAGAACATTGTGCTACATTCTACACTTACTATCCGTGTGTGTAATAAGGGTCAATCAATGGTCACACTGGACAAAGGTAGAACCAGAAGCAGCAATGCGTGTGTAAATATTGTCAGATAGGATATAAGAACCTTCTCGCTCCATTGCCCTGCATTAATGGATGTATATTCTGCCATTTAAACTTGATACGATAGTTTTCAAATTCGACACTGACCACGAGAAGTTGCCCATGGTATCAGCATATCAATCGTTCTCAATGCCTCATGCATACACTACTTGTTATTGAATTTCACCTAGGATGGTACTACTACTCGTATATCCCATAGGCGGATTTAGAGAGGGTGGTGGGGGCTCTAGCCCCATACATGTACTTTATAATGAAGCTCAGTTTTGTGTTATCCAGAATGGTCAATATTTTTTAAAAATAGGGAGGGGCTGTGAGACATGTACAGCAATCTCTACCCAGAGTTATCGTTCCGCACGCTACTTAATTTGATTTAAACAATATTTTAATTCACAAATTGTGAATGGGATCAGGCAGCAAGGCCATTGCCTATATGCTCGCTACTTACTTGGACTGTAGCGGGAACGATAACTCTGTAGAGATTGGTAGACAGGGGGACTCTGTTCCTCATCTATATATTTAATCTGTGTGTGGAAATCGTGGATATAGTGCATCTTACTTACACGGCAGATTGACTTCCAGTAGATCGCACATGATTACAGTTTAATTGTACTGCTTGACCTAACTGACCTGTCTGCGGCTTCAACACCATCCAGGAGAGGTACCGGGGCTTGTGTAAACCCGCTTCCCCAGTGCCGTTTGCGGGATAATTGATATTTTTGGTGTTTTCTGGCTCATTCGCCTAAAAGGAAGAGTTATCGGCGCTTGCGCTGGCCTTTGTTCAGGTCCACTCGAACCGGTGAGGTGGTCAACTGAGAATGACTCTATGTATTACAACGCAGGGTGCTGCTAATAGCAATCATTGTTCATTGCACGGCGGTCAGGTAATTTTCTCGCGACCCAGCATATTAACCAGCGCGTACTACGTCCGTAATAAATACAGTACAACATCACTTACCAGCGAACATACTCTAGAAGTAATTTCTCGCCTACAGCGAAGTGATTTATACCCTGTAGTTCATTCACCCTGTAGAACACACATAGGGGGTTCAGCTGTGTGAACTAAGGGGTTCAGCGCGCAAGCGGAGATTGAGTAGACATTGCACGGGGGGTAGAAATTCAGAAATGTGTCAATTCAAACCGATACTTTGTGGGAGAATATGTAGTGCACGGGTTGTGTAGGATTATTACGGATATTTTTTGGTAGCTTTGGACTATTTTCCAAATCGTGCTAGTTCTTTCAAACACTCGGGACAGTGTCACGGTTGGTTGAATTTGACTCAGTCGCTATATAACTTGCAATTATCTTCGATTATGACGGCAATCTTGCTCTCTCCTTACACAGTTAATTAATCACAACACATTTCAAATGTCAGCAATACATCTATCCTTAGCTTTGCTGTCTGTAATATTAGATTATGTGTGTTTTGTAGATGTACATTCATGGTAACAGGGGGTTTCAGTTTCATGTGCAGACAGGGTTTCAGCTCCCATTCTAAAAGATCAATATAGATTTTGTTGATATCCCTCGTTAGCAAGTGATAATGGCACAAAACCAGTCTAGGCTGTCAAGAGCCGCAAGAATCGTCACGACAAAGTTGTACTGGACTGCATGGGTGTATGGAGTATGGGAGGGGGGGGGGGGGGGGGCAAAAGTATATTTTGCCATACCCTCACTTTAATCAAGAATTTTTTTTCTGCATATTTCTTAATTTAGAAGTGCCGCCCCCTTCGAAACATGCCCCCCCTCCCCTTAAAACAGAGTAGTGGTTTATTAGATTTTTTTATATTATAAATTTTTTTTGGTTGTCACGATTTAGAAATTTTGCTCCCCCTCTTATCCAAAAAGAGCAGTGTTTTTATTTGCGCCCCCTTTATGCTTGTCAAACATGATTTAGATGCCCCCTTTCAAAACATCTTACGCCTTAGGTGGTAGGACTGTGCTTTGAAGGGGGGAGGGCAAACATCTAATAAATAAATGTTGACAAGCCCCCCCCCCCCCACCCCAGAAAGCTAATAGAACAACTAAATGGGGTGGGGGCATCTTACCTTGCTTTCTGTCTGTAATATTAGATTAATAATTGAATTGATTGAATTATTTAATTGTTTTACGTCTCACTCGAGAATATTACAACTCATATGGAGACGTCACCAATTGCCAGTGAAGGGCTGCAAGATTTAGGCCTATGCTAGGCCACTCAAGGGCCTTTGACAGGGAGGGATGCTTTTTTTTCGTGCCACACCTGCTGTGAACCCGGGGCCCCGGTTTTTTTTTCGTCCCATCCGAATGACCGCCCATTCAGTCGCCTCTTACGACACGTATGCAAGGGGATGCTGGAGGTCGATTCTAAACCCGGGCCCCACGGGTTTTAGGATTATATCGTGTTTTGTCAAATGTACATTCATGTGGAACAGGGGGTTTCGCTCCCGATATCTAAAACCAATTATTTTGCTCGTTTTCTGTTTAGTTAGATGGAATCCCTTCACGTAAGGTACAAGGAAGAGATCTAATGAGGTGGAATCATATGTAAAATAATGTCATATTAATGTTGAAAGACGTACACAGTTTGATCGAATCTCGTAACACGACACCTTTCTCAGCAGGGGATACAGTGGCGGATCCAGAATTTGGTCGAAGGGAGCAGTGGTTCCTATGAAAGAGTGAGCCACATAAGCTTAATTAAAGTCTAGGATGAAAACAAAGTGGGTGACAGGGGGCGAATGCTCGGGTTTTAAAGTTAGTTTTAGGGGGTTAATTTAGTTATATATCTATACATGTATAATGTACAGGATTGGTCCCAAAGAGGGGGGTGAGGGCGCCCCCTTCTAAATCCCCCTATGGGAATACTTAAAGATAATCGTCTAATGGAACTTGGAAATCACGTAAGAAGGCACATGGTTCACAAGAACTCAATATGTCGACCTTGTGGTAAAAGGATGGGCTTGCCATAGTATTTATATTGTGTAGTACCCGGTGAAAAATCAGTAGTCGTTTGGGTGTAATTAACAGTAACTTTGATAGATATGAATTACAATCGTTTTTCTTGTCTTGACTTCGATTAGACGCAAATACAGTCTATTAGGCGTCATGGGCGTAGGAGCCGGGCAAGGGGGTGGGGGAAAGTTACTGTTTTTGCTCCCACTTTTTGTCAGGTAACTTTCCTTTCGCACCATGCCACTAATTTAGAGTTTACCCATTGCCCCCCCCCCCCGCCTATTTAGTTAGTGAAAGTTTTAGAAGTTGCCCCCCCCCCCATTATTGTTCCAATTAGCTTTTTTTTTTTGGCTAGTCACATTATTTATAGATGTTTGTCCCCCCCCTTCAAAGACAGTCCTACACCTATGGGCTAGGACTGTTTTTGTAAAGGGGGGGGGGAAATTTTAATGATCCCCCCCATTCCTCACGCCATGCAGTCGATACAACCTTTGTCGTGACGAATCATTGGCTTTGACCAGCATAGACTGGGTTTTTCTACGTGTGATTGTGCGCAAACGAGGGAATATCAACGGTTTGATTGGGAGCTGAAACGCCGTGTTTGCACAATGAACTGAAACCCCCTGTTCACATGGATGTACACTACAAAACACGACATTACCTAATTATTACAGAACTAGAAAGGCAAGGTAGGATGTTTGATGACAATTTGAAATGTGTGTGGTGTAAATTAACTGTGTAAGGACGAGAGCAAGGTTTGCCTTTCATGAATCGGAGATAATTGCAAGTTTTTATAGCGACCGGAGTCAATTCCAACAACCGCTGACACTTGTCATCGAGTGTTTGAAAGACAAGCACGATTTGAAAATATCAAAGCTACGCAAAATTCCGTTATAATTCCTCACAACCCGTGCACTACATTTTCCCCACACAATAGATCGATAGATTGACACATTCTGAATTTCTACTGCGATGTCTACTCATCTCCGCTTCGGCGCTGAAACCCCCATTAGTTCACACGAGCTGAAACCCTAAATGTGTGGTTCTAACAGGGTGTCATTGATATAACAATTACGTTTTATTAGAATCAAAATTGTTCATTCCCAGCACTTCCGCTTATAAGGTCTTTTTCTGGTACAGTAAGGTATTGGTGCATGATACTGGTTAATGCAGTTGAGTGATTTTTACCCCCGCTATGAAAAATTGAAGCATGTAATGTCCTGAAAATAAGTCTGATATAAATAGATGTATAGTAACTAGACAATTAAAATTATTTTAAAACATTTTGTCCTCATATTTTAGGTCATCAATAACGGCGAACTTCGCGAGTTTGTTCATAATATTGTTTTCATCTCTTCGGGTTGCGGATGTCCGGTGTTTATATATTGTTTTCCACCTTCTCCACACTGACTCATTCAGTCCGAATCCAGCAGGTCTTAGGATAATATGTTTCTTCACGAGTGAAGAAAAACCCACAAACATTACAACTCTAAGATGAAAATTCTGTGTTACAACTTCCTCATGATATTATAGAAAGTTTTATTAATCTCAAATCTAAGAATTGCAAGAAACATGCCAAGTGTCGTGTTTTCAAAGGATAATAGGGAATGTTTCTAAGAAAGTGACGTCGTTATATTCACACAATCGTACATGCCGGGTGTTCCCCCGTTTAAAGACACGCAGGTATGGATTTTTAACTCGATGGAAAGTCCAAGCGTTTATGGCTGGACCATCACCAAAGTGGTATGAAAAATTAGACTGGTTAATGTCTTATCGCAGGAAATCAGATATACAGAGAGCGTACGGGACTATCAAGAGAACGGAGCACGCCTCTGGTGAAAGAATTACACAGAAGTGTACAAGAAGAGAAACTGTTCGGCGTCTGGATGTCAGGCCATGTCCCGGTACCATCTCGCCGGAAAGCCTACATACGAGCTTCAGAAGCATATACAGGTCGATATGTTCGGGTCTTGTGTGAACTCGTGTTTGCAAAACCGATCGCCATATTAAGTGAGTGTTTGCGAAATTTTTTCGCGGGATTATAAATTTTATTTTGCATTTGAAAATAATATATATGCGAGGACTATGACCGACAGAAAATTATTCAAATTTGTACTTTGGTAACTTGGACGTAATACCCGTCAATTAATGGTCCTCCACAGCACTGAGTATTTACCCAAGGAACATTTCTAAGTGCTTTGGATTTTCCCTCACCTAAAGCTTTGGGCAAGAAAACTGAAAGAAATAGGTCCAATGAGGCTTTGGTTTACGCAATTTCTGAGGGAAAAAGACAAATATGATCGAAATTGGTATTTCATGAAGTGCTTCTAGATTCGATGTGCAAAATCTGTGACATTATGGATCGAACAAATGGAAAGCCAGAGCGACATAAAGAAAACATTCACCAACGCTTCTTTGCTAAAGGTGGTGTTGATTTACAGACTATATAATTTCATTAAAACACAATATAGACACAGGGAAACATCAGACAATATTATTACAGAGGGATATGAGGAGTACATGTTCCTAGATAGTGTTGACAATATGCAATCATTGACATTTGGAGATGAATACTACATGTAGTACATCTTTACTCTATGAATATTATACATGTACTTCTCAGGTAGCTAAAGTGATGCATTTATGTCAAAATAATATGCTTTTCAGGTTGCTAAATAATGTCGTTTACTTCAAAATTATACACTTTTAATGTCATTTACTTCAAATAATATACTTTTTAGGCAACTAAATGATGACATTTACTTCAATATATCAATAATTTATATTTTCTCAGGCACCTAATTGTGACATTTTTACTTTAAACACAGAATGTTTGTGAAACACTGATGCCCCCGGATTCCACATGCCAGTGAAAAGGGCTTGCCAAAAGGATTATGCATGTGAATATATGAAAAATCTATCACTTACATTCAAAACTTATGGCAATGTTAAGTTTTTGAAAGTAGGTCAAACGTCAAGGTCAGGAGGTAAAAATTGTGGTACCAGTAGAAAGGGCTTGTCATAAGGAACACACATGTTTAATATGAAAGTCCCACCACTTTCCCTTCAAAAAGTTATGGCCAATGTTAAAGTTTTTGGAAATAAGTTCAAAACTTCAAGGTCAGGAGGTCACAATTTGGTCCAGTAGAAAGGCTTGTTCACAAGGACACACATGTGTAATATGAAAGTCCCCTCTCTTGCCATTTAAAAGATATGGCCAATGTTAAAGTTTTTGCAGACAAAACAGACAGACCAATAATATATGCCCCGAATCGAAGATTCCGGGGGCATAAAAATATTGAGTTTGATGACTTAGTAATTAAAACCTCATCTCGCCCTGAGAGCAAAAAACCCCGGAATTTTAACCACACACACTGTTTACCCCACGTGAGCAGAGGTATAAATGATTTGGTGTACGCGATTGGTCATGAATGAAATTATTTGGAATTAGAAGAACATCAAAAGACGTTTTCGGGATAACAAATGTTGCACTAGTTGTAAGATCAGAAATACAATACGATAATTTGTATAGCGTAATATACTTAAAGTAAAGCTCTAATGCGCTTGACAAGCATTTGAAATAAAAGACATATATACAATATAAAAGAAACTAGAAATACTGTGAGTAAAACTCACAAAGGATACCCCGCCACCCACAATATCTTTACACTCACTTGAGTCACTGAAGCTTGGAACAAAGTATAGTCCGGCCAAAAAAATCCATGTTAAAAACCTACAAGTTTGACTTGAGATCAAGGTCAAGGTTATACAGATGTCATGAATGCGGGTGTATCCATGGTGATACAAATATGCCAAATATATCCACATTAAAAAAACTTATACCTTTGACCTTGAGGTCAAAAGTCAAGGTCATTATGGTCAAAGGTCACATATAGGTCATGAATGTATGCAATAGATCCTCTCGTATTGATATCACATATGCTAGATATGGTATGCATACGTCAATGGAACAAAGAAGTTATGGCCTAGACTCGAATTAACACACGCAGACGGACAGACAGAGCAGACAAACAGAGTACATGACAACATCGTCGCATGATGATCATCCATGTGCAAATACAGGATGCCTATCGCAAAGAACAAAGAATTATGGCCTAGACACGAATTCATTGTTAAAAACCCTGATATTTTTGATCTGAGGTCAAAGGTCAAGGTCATACAGAGGTCTATTATATAGCGCAACACAATGTCTTATAGTGATAACACCCATATGCCAAATATGTATGCCACCTCAAAGAACAAAAAGTTATGGCCGGCACGAATCTGCACAGACAAGACAGACGGACGGACGGACAGAGTGATTCCTATATACACCCCCCCCCCCAAACTTGTTTGCGGGGGGGGGGGGTATAAAAATGCAGATTATAAATAGAGTTAAGTGCATCCTAAAAGATGTAAAAACTTTCCAGTATACGTGATAGTAAATAATTACTGAAAATTTCAATTTAGATCTAAGGGCAAATAACTCTAATTGCTTAAAATTACTAGCTCTTTTGTGTGCAGTGTATGCAGTGTAGAGAGGCTCCTTAAGTACCCCTTTTCGTAGACAAAGACAGCTCACTGGGCACTGCTTTTTCATATAGATGCAACGACAATGTACACAATGTAGGGAATTAAACTAGTCCACAAGGAAATACGTGTTTACCAAATACACACACACACAAAAAAAACACACAAAAAAAACCAAAACAAAACCGAAAGCTCAATCATAAACATCGTTCACATAAAATTATACATGATGTCACTCTTCATTCACCTTTACTTTACGTCAACCAACAATTCGTTCCACATCACATTCGCACAAAACCTCTGTTCTATTGAGAGTTTTCAATACGTTATTAGAAGATGGCAAAGCTAGTCCAGACTTGGATTCTTCAACACCAGAATATAGACTGAATACTATGATTATGGATATTGCCCATCACAGGCTTTTTAAACTACCGCAGATTACGGATAGTAATCTTTCGGAATCTTGCCGCCGATTCTAAAAACTGAAATTTACTAACGATGGAATATATTCTGTAAATATAAGCAAGATTCTCCGTCATACAAAAGCTCAGTCGTGTATTCCAGCGTATTTCAAATTCAAGTCTATGCCCTGCATTTCATAAAAATATACTTCCACTACATCTTCGCGAGCCAAGTGTCCGATTCGCTTACTCTAATCTACCCCTTGGCTGATTTAGTCGCGACTGAATTGCCATCTAACGGACGATGCGAGTTATCGCCCGTGGCGTTAACACTCGAGTGAACAATTGTTTGTTGTTTTTTATTTAGGTGTACATACTTGTTGCGAGCTTATATCACCTTTATCTTTCGGGCGTAAATCGCGTATTAAAACTTGCCTTTCTGATCTTAATGATTCTACTTTGGTTTTTATGTCATGCTCAATCAGGTATGAATGGCGCAATTTGATTGGATGCCTTAGGAAGTCAAAGCACGGCTTAGAAACTCGACTAAATCTGCCAAGGGGTAGATTAGAGTAAGCGAATCGGACGCTTGGCTCGCGAAGATGACTTCCACTACTTCATCCAAACTTTTTAATTACAAGCAAACTCTATGGTGCCTAGATGTTGATAATCTTATACCTAAGCCATCTAAGTGTTCTTGTTCTTTGTCTTCTTTCAATTATAGTCAATGATTTCAGCCTCTCCATCATCAACTTTCCATATTTATATGTAGCAAATTTCCATCATCACCTGCATGTGGATACATATTTCAACTTATTCGATACGCAAGAGCTTGTTCTGTTTATGATCAGTTTTTGAATCAAGGTAGTCTACTTACAAACAAGTTGTTATTGCAGGGGTTTTAATAGTCACGTTTTAATCCAGCATTTTGCAAATTCTATGGTCGTTATAACGATCTAGTTTGCCAGCATGGCCACCCATTGGGTAAATTACTGTCTGACGTGTTTCATAGCAATTGTTAAGCACTGATTTTGACTACAGATTACTCCGTTTACCTTATCAAGACAATGGGCTCACGAAGGGTGTGACCGGTCAACAGGGGCAGCTTACGTCTCCTAGGCACTTGATCCCACCTCTGGCGCGTCCAGGGGTCCGTGTATGCCCAACTCTTGTTTTTGTATTCTATTTGTGACTTATGAGATTGATCACTGTTCGTAATCTTTGCCTTTACATCTTGAGCAACTGATCCCACCTCTGGTGTATCCTAGGGCTTGTGTTTGGCCAACTCTTGCTTTGTATTCTGTTTGGGACTTGCGATATTGATCACTGTTCGCTATCCTCGCCTTGTATAATTGTCCACTTTGCCCAAAATTTCTCAGTTACGAATTTCATAGGCATTGATTATTACAAACTTTTCAACCTTGTGTTTGAAAAAAGATAATATACCTGCCCAATAATATGGAGAATTTGTTTTGTTTTTGAGCACTTGTAAATATGTCATTTGCTATGCAGTATTATGGTTGATTATATGTTGTTTTACGTCCCTCTTGAGAATATTCCACTCAAATACTCATGTGACAAGGGACCTCGGTTTTTGCGGTCTCATCCGAAGGACCGCCCCATTTAGTAGCCTCTTGCGACAAGCAAGGGGTACTGAGGACCTATTATAAGCCGGGACCCCACGGGGTCAGTATTATGAAATTAACATTTTTGTTACACATACCGAGAGGGTATAACATCTGAACATACTAGATTACAATATGTGAAGGCAAAGATAACAACAGTGATCAATCTCGTAAGTCCTAAATAGAATACAAAAACAAGAGTTGGGCAAATACGGACCCTGGACACACCAGAGTGGGATCAGGTGCCTAGGAGGAGTAAGCATCCCCTGTTGACCGGTCACACCCGCCGTGAGCCCACAGTCTTGGTCAGGTAAACGGAACAATCCGGAGTCAAACCAGTGTGTTAAAAAACGGTTTAACAATGGCCATGAAACACACCAGACAGCATTTGACTCAATGGTAGGTCATACTGGTAAACTAAATTGTTATAACGACCAATAGAATTTACGAAATGTTGCCTTTAAACGTGACTGTTGAAACCTCTGCAACAACAACTTGTCTGTAAGTAGCCTGCCTCGAATCAAAAACTGATAATACGCAGAACAAGCTCTTGCGTATCGAATAAGTTGAGAGAGACACACAATATGCAGGTGATGATGGAATATTGCAACAAAATATGGGAAGTTGACGACGGAGAAGCTGAAATCGTCCGTTTGTCATAAAGTTGAGTAGTTAGTTTGCCGTTAATGTCAATGTTCAATAAAATATCCAAGTACGAAGCAGACACGGAAGACTCTGGTGTCCCTTTATTTCTAGTTTTTGGGATATATTGAATCGACATATGTACATTAGATTAAACATGATAACTTTAGCTTCTCTGTCGTTAACTTTCCATATTTATGTAAGAACTTCCCATTATCACCTGCATATGGTTACCACGTCTCCAAACTTATTCGATACGCGAAAGCGTGTTCTGCATATGATCATTTAAAAACCAAGGCAGACTATTGATTACTGATTTTACAAGGGTTTCAACAGTCTGCTTTAAAACCGGCCTATCGACAATTATAACGGTTCTTGTTATGATTTTGTTTGCAAGTACAGCCCGTCGTTACGTCGGATGCTGTTTGACATTCTTTTCATACCAAATTTGACTATGGATGACTCCCTACATCTTATCCAGAGAGTGGACGCATGACGGGTATTCTCGGTCAGCAATGGGTGTTTACTCCTCCTATGCATCAGATTCCATTTCTGGTTTGTCCATGGGTCCTTGTTTTCTCTGTTTTTTGATTTTGCATTCTTTGTGAGATTTACGAAATTGCTTGCTGTACGTTACCATCCCATTTTCATAAAACAAAATGTATATTGACCAGTCCTATAAAAGATATTACACGCAATATTCTACGCCTAAAAAATAAAAACAACCTTCTTATATTTGATAAACATATAATGGGCATAACAGACAAGGTTGTTAGAAAGAAACTAGATTGATAAATATGCATTAGCTTTTCGAATCCTATAAAAGGACGTTTATTTTTGGAAAACATTTGCAAATACACTTTGATAAGGAAGTCAGTTTATATTTGAATTCATTTACCGCTTACTGATGAAAATGCCGTCAAAGAATCTAAACCATTATGTTTTCAACTTTCTATGGTTTTCCAGAAACAGAATAAAACAAAAATCTTTATTTGGAAAACTTAACAAAGGAGAAGTGCCTGTGGTTGATATTTTTTTTTGAGTTTACAGCTTTGAAACCGAATACCCAGATTCTTATGTATATAGTAGGGATGTCAACAAATATTCGAATAGTCTTCGATAACATCGACGTTCGACTAAAAAAATTTAGTCGAATAATCAGTAAAAATTTTAGCATACTGATAATTGACCTATTTCGGTGTCCTGTCATATTTGGAATTGCCAGAAATAAATTGAGCACTTTCCGATAATTCAGTTTCACCAAAGCAATTTTGTTTCGTCTATGGGTTTACTTGTAACCGACCAGACACAGCGAAAAATATATTTAAAAAAAAATAAAAACGAAAAGTTATGATCTTAATGTGTTCCAGTGTATGGGCGGGGGTATTAAAATTGCCACAACTTCCCATTAACTTTGAAATAGGGTCCACTTCTGTCGTGCATGATGTTTTTGAATTAATATTATCCAAATGGATTTTTTCATTGAAGTCTACCTACCAAAACTTCCACGGCTAACTGAACACAATTAAATAGGCGGTAATTTACACCAAAGTGATCCTGCTTCAATTGTTTATACCCGCTCAAGGTGTTATCTCATACGATGCCTAAATGACAAAATTTCATTGAAGTTAAATCTAGATTAATATGCTTTTTTGTACAGATTGTACGTAAATACACGTAAACATATATTGTACAAAGCAACTTCACTGTACCAATGTTTAAAAAACTTTCGAAATCAATATTCTTCGACTAAAGCTATCGAATAATCGACTAAGGAATTTTCTCATTTTGACGTCCCTTATATATAGATATATGTATACAAACACTTCTCTGCAAATTATGGTAGCTTTGATTGAAAGTCTAACCAATTAATTTTTAGCAAAGATTCGGATGCTTTTAAATCCATAATCGGTGCAAATTGCTTCTTGATTTTTATGATCTACTACCAGTACCAATGTGGACTAACTGACTTTTTATGGTAAAACTATACCTTGAAAAAAAAAATAGTATAAAGTGAAATAAGGTATATGTTAGAGATTTTTTGAAACTGACAATGGTTTCAAAAGTATGATTGAAATACAAAGTAAGCTGCATAAAAGATCCAATATTTTATTTTGAATACAAAATAGTAAAATCAATGTCAGATTTATGATGGATTCGTCTACAGGAACTAATATAATACAAAAATATGGCACATTTTCTGTTGAAGATAAAATATATATTGTTCTACAACATATTTTACCAAGTAAAAATATTGAAAACCCTGTGTATCACAAATGTATGAGGAACAATGCATTGAATGTCGTAAAAGGGAAAAATATACATGTACAAAGGCTTGTGTATACCTTGATTAAAAATATTGCAGAGCTCCAATACAAATTAATGTATGATATGCTATGTTGTAAAATACATGTTTATTTTGTTTAAACAATATTTTGTTGAAATAAGAACAAATTAGTTGTATGCTGTAAAAAAAAAATTGAAAAGGAAAAAAGTAAGTGCTATGTCATCAAATCTTCTGCTTAAATGGGGAAAATAAATTTTATGTTTTGAAATATTTCAAAATAAAAAAAAATAAACAAGCGCTATATAGTCATAAAATATTTATGAAACAGAAAAAAGTGTTATGTTGTAAAAATATAGAAAACCTGTCATTTTCGGGAACAGAAAAATATTCAGGTGGGGTTTTTTTCGTGCACAAATATCAAAAAGTACATTGAATGTATATATAGTAGTTTTTTAACACCAGATTGCACTGCTTCTGCGTAGAAAAGTTCAGTAAGATGAAACTTTGTTTTTTTGATTGTTATTGTTGTAGTAGTTTTTTTTTTTATTCTGTGAGGGTTTTTAAGAATAGGTATCAAATTAGTTAATGATGCTTATGATTTAGAACTTCATTGAAATGGTTGATGGCAACGTTCTATTGTATGCCCCTTGATATATAATTATATTAATGCACAACGTCACACTCTTCATTTCAAATATACCTCTGCCACAATCACATCCATTTTGTGCAGATTTCTTATCCTAAAAAATTATGCAAAATTATGATATTTATTTGAATTCCAAAGAATTCTCGTGACCATCTGCGTAACACAAAGACAGTTATACCTCTGCTCTATTGGGGAAACGGTATGTGGTTAAAACATACGTGGTTTGATACACCCAGAGAACTCTAGTGGACGATTTGAAGGGTATAAAATACTATGTCATTAAGAGCATCGACATTTTTAAGTTCATTGTAAATGCTATCATTTAGCTATCTAAGAAGTATAATACTCCCAGGGCAAAAGCCATCGTATTCATCTCCAAAATAGTCATGATTGCCATATTTGTTCAATATATTAGGAGTGGTGGCTCTTCATATTCCCTCATGTGATTAAATTTCTGGATTTCAGTAGCTATATTGTGTTTGAATAAATTACAGTTTTGTGAAATCAACAAACCACCTTTTAGCAAAGAAAGCAGTTGGTTGAATGATTTTCTTTATTCCTCTGCTCCTCCACTTTTGTTGCGATCCATAATGTCACAGATTTGCACCATGCGAATCTGAAGCACCTTCTGAATACCAATTCGATATAATTTTGTCTTTTTCCCTCAGAATACGTGTTGCCGTAACAAAGCTCATTTGGAACCTAATTTCTTTCGTTTTGCTGCCAAAGCTTATAGAGTGAGTTGAAGATCCAACACATAAGAAATGTTTCCTTTGTGGTAAATAACTCAGGTGCTAGTGGACGGACCATGATGATGTATTAGTCCAATTCGTAACCCAAAGACAAATTGAATAAATATTTTTTTTTCGTGTTCATATAGTCCTCATATCGTTATTCAAGATGCAAAATAAAAATTCTATAATCCCTGCGAAAAATTTCGCAGAACACTCACTTAAATTATGTGCGAACGCGTTTTTTGCAAACTTCACATGGGAATCCACCAAGTTCCCTAACATATCGACCTGATACATGCTTCTAAAAGCTCATTGTAGGCTCGGCGAGATGGATACGACAAATGGCCCTGACATCCAGACGCCGAACGTTTCTTCTTCTGTTACACTTCTGTGTAATTCTTCACCAGCAGGCGTCTCCGTTTCTGAATAATCCCGTACGCCTCGTGTATATCCTGAAGTTCTTGCGATAAAAGACATAACCAGTGCGTATTTTCAATACCACTTTGGTGATGGTCCAGCCATAAACGCTGGACTTTCCATCGAGTTAAAAATCCATACCTGCTTATTGTCTTTAACGGGCGGAACACCCGGCATGTACGATTGTGTGAATATAACGACGTCACTTTTAGAAAAATCCCTATTATCCATTGAAAACACGCACTTGGGATGTTTCTTGCATTTCTTAGATTGAGCATA
>CAJDSM010020745.1:1322-18778 GCA_903981925.1 Ostrea lurida
TGAATAAAATCTTAATTTATTATGTACAACAATTTCCAAGTATTTCAACCAATAACTTTAAAAGAAGAACATTTATTTTTTAAATTTCAATATTGCATTTTTAAAATGTGAAAAAAGTCGTGAAATTTAGGCATGTTGTGTTTATATTAGCCTAAAACCAAATGGTTCAGCCGCCTTAAGTCTTCATTTCCATGAACCAATTTACAAATGCAAATTAAACTGGCTTGTAAAAAATTTGGGCTGAATCATAGATCTGCTACTAACTTCTTTTAACAATTTTAATTAAATATATGATAATTAGTTAATATTATTATGTTGATTATTATGCAGGCTGTAGAATCTCAGATGTCACAGTGTGCAACCAATCATTCCACCCAACAGACAGAGGTTGACGAACCAGAAGCTCAAGAAAATGAGGTACATGAGAGTGATGAACCAGATGTTCAAGAAAATCAGGTAAACTACTACCATAATTACTATAGTTGTCTTCATTGTTCTCTAAATTTAGATATTGCTTTGTTTAGATTTTTACCTGTTCTTAAATTTAGAATACAACTAGAAGTATTGGACTTCAGTTTAATGAGAAGTGTGCACCAAAGAGATCAAAGAGATGCCAAACCAAGATAAAAACACATCAGACCAAACGGTACTATGTATCTTGTGGACTGCGCGAATTGATTATCAAACAAAGACGGGTACATGTATGTTTGTGGGATCTGATTATCATCAACAAAGGTACATGTATTTGTGGGTTGCTTGAATAACAGTGCATTGTCTTTATACATTATGTTGAAATGATATGGGACAATTTTGCTTTCAATTTTAAGGAAAATGTGTACTAACATAAGTCATAATAGTAGCTACATAAGATTGGTATATGGCATATAGGAAACTTGAATCAGTTGTGGTATTTAAGATTAAAAGGAGAAAGCTCTTTGATCAATTTGCCAGTCTCTATTTCAAGTAAAAATGATTATCTCAGGAAATGCTGTTGTGTACTTTGATATGATTATGAATATTACAAATTTTCAAAAGAAATCGTTTATACTCATAGATACTCAAGTAAATATGGACCCTAAGCCAAAGTTTACATCACTTGGAATCCAATGCAAAAGAGATCTGGAGGATTCACAGAATGACATTTTAAAGCAGAACAGAAAACAGAACAACCATGCAGTGAAGGAACAGATCTCATTGGACTTTGATCCTGTTGATGACTGGACATTGAGAGATGAAGAAGATCCTGACTTTGAGCCAGTTTTTTCTGATGATAGTCTATCAGACAGATCATCAGTAAATGAAAAGTAAGTTATGCTAGATTTTACTGGGTAGGTACATAGATCTGTATCTTTATTGTTTTATTGCATACATAGTTATTTGTGATTCTGCAGACTGTTGATTCCAGTTTTATTTTTGGTCTCTACATGTAACACTAACAGAAGTACAGAACCTCGATCAACATGAACAATCAAGACTTTATGCATATATTAATTAGTTTTTTAGAATAGTGTTTAAAATGAATACTTTCAATGTTTTCATAAATCTTTATATGTACAAGACTTTTCCAATAGTATGTGTTTTTTTTACCAGAGACATATATAACAAACAATGTTACAGAAAAAGTACTAATTAAAAAAAAAAATTATTAATTTTCCAGTTATCAGCCATGGAGAGAAAGGAAATTCATTGTATTTGAATCAAAGCTGTTGGAACTCTTTCAATTTTGTCCATCATGTTCTGAAAGTGCTTTATCCGATGTGAAAAGAACACTGGGGTCGATGGTCAAAATAGAACATGTGGCTTCAACAGGATATGGGAGAGTCAGCCTATGATAGGATCCATTCCAGCAGGAAATCTGATTTTCTCAGCAGCTCTCCTTTTTACAGGTATGGAATTTTTGCTTCAGCTGTTAATGTCAGGCCACTAAATTAAGGGATTTTTCAGTCATTTTGCACTCGATATTAAATATTTGACTGAAATCATCTTAAAGTTAAGTTAGAAAAACTAAACTATGTACTTTTTATAGGATTACTTCCCTCCAAGACCATCCGGTTCATGGAGCAGATGAATGTCCAAAGTATCTCACCAAGCACCTTTTTCCAACATCAAAAATATTACTTGCACCCATCCATTTGTTCTGTTTGGCGAGCTTTTGAGGAAAATTACTTCAGACAAGTGGCTGCCAGTGGGAAGGCTTTGACACTAGGAGGTGATGGTAGAGCCGACACCCCAGGACATTCCGCCAAGTATGGGAGCTATGGTTTATTGGATCTGGATCTTATGCTTGTAATACACATTGAACTGGTACAGGTAAGTTCTCAGCATTGTTTGAAATTTTTGACTCGTTCTTGTGTTTGTTGCAAAATACTTTAATCTTGGTCACATCCTTTACACAATAAGTGGCACTACTTCCATATAATAAGCATGTGTATTGCATACATTGAGAAAACCGTTCCATTCATTGGTGTACTATTTGTTGACCTTGTGACCTTGAAACTGACCTCTGACCTACTTTGAAAATCATGCACTAAAATGAGTTCAATTTTGTTGTAATCCATTGGCATCAATTTTACAAACACATCTTGATTTTTATAGAGCAATGAAGTCAAGAACAGTTACGGCATGGAAAAGGAAGGGTTTATCCGAAGCATTAACTTCGTCCAAAGTAAGGGTCTTAAGATTGCACAACTTGTGACAGACCGCCATGTGCAGATAGTGAAGTATGCCAGAGAGGAAATGCCAAACACCAAGCATTTCTTTGATGTTTGGCATGTAGCAAAAGGTAAAATCTTTTTGATAATAAATGTATATCAAGTTCAACAAGAACAATGCAAACATAGCATTATTTGCCCGCCATGGCTCGGGCAATGTTAAAATCCCTACGTACATTGTGACCTTGGCCTTTGTATTGAATTAAGCTGTTTTTTATAGGGCTCAAGAAGAAACTTGTAGCCTTATCAAAAGAAAAAGACTGTGAAGCATTGCAACCATGGATCCGCAGCATGTGCAATCACCTCTACTGGGTACCTGCCTCAACACCAAGTGGAAATGGTCAGCTGATGCTGGAAAAATGGGAGTCTGTGGTAAACCATGTTCAAAATATCCATGAACACGATGGGCAGTTGTACACTGAATGTGCACATGGACCACTGGAAGGAAGAGAAAGACAAAAGAAATGGCTCACTTCAGGTAAGCTAGCTTACAATTTTTTTTTCAATTAGGGCCCCGCATCGACATTGTACATAACTGAAAATTTGCACACTTGTTAATCACCACTTGCAGATGTGTATAAAACATTTGCCTCAGCGGGGACCTTGCTGACTTTGTCAGTGTTTTAGTTTAATTTTATATTTTAAGCACCCGAGCACTCCTCAGGTGTTTGGTGCTTTGTACTTATTCCTTTTTCTTTGTAGAATTGATGGCTGTTCATTATCTTCACTTTTCTATGAAATAATGCTTGATTGAATTCATAACTGAAAAAGAAATACATTTTCAAATATAGGAAGCAAAGTTGCTGAACGTTTTGCTGACATTGCGACCTCTAAGCAAATGAAAAAAGACGTTCAGAAGTTATCTCCTAATGCTCAAACTGCATCCTTGGAAGGTTACCATGCTGTAATAAACCACTTCGCTCCCAAGATGATTGGATTTTCTTACCATGGGATGCTATCCAGGTATCAACAAGTACCTTCTGGTATTAATACATACCAAATTCAATGCATTTAGTGAAACGAGAACAATGAATTCAAATTTTAATACACATTTTCCTCTATTTTAGAATCTTGTTGGCAGCATTTCACTTCAATGAAAATGCAATGAGAGAGCAGGCATTGACAAAAGATGGAAGGAAGAGATATGCAGTCATCTACCCCAAGTTTAAGAAGGGGGAATATTCCGTTCGAGATGTTAAAGTTGAATGCACCTATGGTACACACATAATGAATGAAATTGTATATTTATAAAACATATAACACTCAAAACTTTTTTTAATCTTGCAACTGTGTTAAAAATTGTGTATATTTTTCATTCCTGTTTATTATCATTGCAATATAATGCAAGACTACATAAGGGTATATACATGTACTTTAATAATATAGACTGGTAGTTTCAAAAAAGTGTCTAGAGACTGTAAGTGTCTATCCATCTATATATATTTATACTTCAAATAATGTTATTAATAACCATTCTACAGGTTACGTAGACCAATTGATGGAGGTTGTGTGCAGTAATGCAGAGGATCAGGCCATGAACCCCAGGATCGTTCCCAATGCTGATGTTCCTCCTCCCCTGTGCAGTGTCTATGAACGACCTCACAAAGAGACAGCTGTCAGAGGGAAATTATCAAGATTTGCTGTACTCAATTCTGAAGGGAATCAAGAAGATTGTTGCTCCGATAAATAATCGGTTAAAGTTATTGACAACAGAAGTTTTAATGTGTGCCCGGTGATATTTTTCTTAATATTTCATGCAATTCAATATTTCATTATCATGAAATAGATTACATGTATTAAGATTTGTATTAGACAAAATTTTTCGTTACTATTCATAATTCAATTTATGTACATGCAGCTTAATAATGTGTAAATATCCCTAAAGTTAATTAATAGATTATGAGCTCATAATGGTTAGTAATTGCATCTAGATAAATATTTATAACATACCTGGTACGTATGTGTATAGAACTCTCCAATTCCGTCAGTTAATTGTTTAAATTTTGAACTGGATTTTAACACATTGTTTACTTCACCAATTTATATTGAAGAAGCAATTTTCTATATATGACATACTTTTCCAAGGAATACTTTTTGACAACACTGTAGTGTAAGCAGAAGTCGAGGTGATAACCAATTCTTTGTGTATTTTACCCTCGATATCTTGAATCCTCAGATATCTTGAATATTTTTCTCGGTCCCATTGAGTTTGAGATAATGGGGTTTGACTGTATATGACAGATTCAAATATAGTAGTTTACATGAGTTATGTGTGAATGTCAGGGTATTTGAGTAGTATTCAACTATTTTTTATTTTTTTTACGGTTCAAGTGAGCTTTCTAATACACCTCTTGTCCGTCGTCTGTCCGTCTGTCTGTCTGTCCGTCTGTCTGTCTGTCGTCTGTCCCTCTGTCCGTTACTTTTCACATTTTCGACTTCTTCTCAAGAACCACTGGCCAAATTGACCCAAACTTGTCACAAATATCATTGGGTGAAGGGGATTCAAGTTTGTCAAATGAAGGACCAGGCCCTTCAAGGGGAGATAATACGAAAATGCAGAAAATAGGGTGGTGTCAATTTAAATCTTCTTCTCAAGACCACTGGGCCAGGAAAGCTGAATTTAATGGAAGCTTCATGACATAATGGAGATTCAAGTTTGTTCAAATCATGACCCCCGGCGGTACGTATGGCCACATAGGGGAATCAAAGTTTTACATATGATTAATTAGGAAAAATCTTTTAAAAATTTCTTCCAAGAACCACAGGACCAGGAAAGCTGAAATTTATATGAAGCTTCCTGATATAGAGGAGATTCAAGTTTGTTCAAAATCATGACCCCGGGGTGCGATGGGGCCACAATAGGGGATCAAAGTTTTACATATGATTATTAGGAAAATATTTAAAATCTTCTTCCTCAAGAAACTGGGCCAGGAAGTGAAATTAATATGGAAGCTCCTGTATTAGATGGTGATTCAAGTGTGTTCAAATCATGATCCCGGAGGGACGATGGGGCCCAATAGGGGATCAAAGTTTACATATGATATAGGAGGAAAATTTTAAAAATCTTCTTCTCAAGACCACTGGGCCAGGAAAACCTGAATTATATGCAACTTTCCTGATATAAAGGAGATTCAAGTTTGTTCAAATCATGACCCTGGGGGTACGATGGGGCCCCAATAGGGGATCAAAGTTTTACTATGATTATATAGGGAAAATTTTAAAAAATCTCTTCTCAAGAACCCATGGGCCAGGAAGCTGGAAATTTAATATGAAGCTTTCTGATATAAAGGAGATCAAGTTTGTTCAAAACATGACCCGGGGTACGATGGGCACCAATAGGGATCAAATTTTTACATATGATTAAAATAGGGAAAATCTACTAAATCTTATTCCTCAAGAACCACTGGGCCAGGAATCCTGAGATATATATGGCAACTTCCGATATAAGTGGATATTCAAGTTTTCACAATCATGACCCCAGGTGTACGATGGGGCCACAAAGGGATCAAAGTTTACATATGATTATATAGGAAAAAGTCTATAAAAACTGTCTGTCCAGGAAAGGTGAAGAATTTATATGGAAGCTTCTGATATAGAGGAAATTTAAGTTTGTTTCAAATCATGACCCCTGGGGTACAATGGGGCCATAATGATCAATGTTTACATATGATTACACAGGAAAATATTTAAAATCTTCTCAACAAGACACTGGGCCAGGAAAGGTGAAATTTATATGACAGCTTCTGATATAGAGGAGATTCAAGTATGTTCAAATCATGACCCCCGGAGGTACGATGGGGGCCAATAGGGGATCAAAAGTTTTAGGTGGAAATCTTAAAACATCTTCTTCTCAAGAACCACTGTCTGGAAAGCTGAATTTATTTGAAAGCTTCGATATAAGGAATAGATATTCAGAGTAATGTACAAATAATGACCAGGGGTATGGTGGGGCACAATTGGGGATCAAAGTTTACATTTGAAGTAATATAAAATCTTCTCAAAGACCAAAATTCACATTTACCTTAAAGCTTCCTGAATGAGTGCGGAGGGCCAGGTCACTCAGGTTGAGCGATGTGGCGCCATGGGCCCTTGTGGCCCATGGGCCTCTTGTTTTTTTATTTTTTTTTTTTTACATTTCATGATTTCCTTATTTAGATACATGGAAGTAATTCTATAATTATTTTCCAGCATATATATCAGAAACACCTTATGGACCTGATATAGGCTTTGTGTCACTTATAAATTGGTACACTATATAGTTAATTTAATTGTAATTTTAAATATTATATTATAAGTTTATGTATTCTTATCATGACTGATATATTCAATATATCTATATTATTATTAAATTAATATTCAAGTTATTCATAAATTATACAGTAAAGTAACTTGTCAAATCCATTTATTGGGTAAGGGGAATAACTCTTAATTGTAAACTGTGCTTGGAAAATGAATTCTTTGTTGATATTTTTTTATTACATTAGTCCATGATATTATGTGATATTGTTGTTAGGTATTTCAGGGTTAAATAACATAAAGATAAGGATAACTCTTGAACTCTGATTGGTGTTGTTGTTTATTTGTATACAAACATTTCAGGGAATACAATGTCCTGATCATTAGCAAGGATAGACTATGGTGCATCTCAGTGTGGTTTAAAACCTGTGTAATTTTCTGATTCATCTGGAAAATTGTTCCGGATACATTTCACTGCACATGATGGTAAAACGACTCTAATCTTTTTTCCAATGTACCCCCATGCCCATCTTGCTAACTGTCTATATGCTGTGTATCTGTACTTTCTGAAAATGTAAAAGTCCAATTGTTACGATTCATGTATAATAATTAATGTCAGAAGATATGAATGTATCTATGGTAAATGAGAATTCGAAGAAGCCTCATATACAGTCGTACATACTCAGAAGAATCTTCAATGTTTTCCCTGTACTGTTGCTTATATTGATTGTAAGCAATCTGGAGAACATAAATGTTCAAACAGGCAGGCGAAAATCCAGGGTGGTCAGTAATACAAGTAATCCCCTCGTCATGCTCAAAAATAGCAGTTATTTTTTCTATTTCATGGCAGCACACACATTCAAGGTTGGTTGCCATTACAGAACAATGTCCACATCTGCACCTGCAACATGTAAACAAAGACAGTAGACTTGCTAATATAAAATTCCACAATTCTGAAAAATTAACAATTTTTAATAAGTTACACATTATTGATAAAAGACCAGACTATGTTGGTAAATTAATAAACAGATTTGAAAGGTCAATGAGTTGTAAAATCAGAATAAGTGCTTATGAGCTTAAAATGCTTTAGAAAAAAGAAGATATTCAAACATCGCGCAAGATTGCATAAGTTATTGAAGATGACCACTTTTTGCTACAGTGCATTAAATTGCAATGGGGGAGGGGGGGGCGGGGGTCAAACTCTATTAAATTACTGAAAGGGTTGGGGGCCACACTTTTTAAATTGTGTGTATTTATGCAGAAAAAAAAAGGGGAAGGGGGGGGGGGGCTCTGCCCCCTGCTCCTACGCCCATGCTTTAATTAATTAAAATTAAAACACGCAAGGGGGGGGGGGGGCTAAGAAACTCCGTATCTGTAAAAACAAAAACAAAACAAACAAAAAACCCCAATAAAACAAAACACACCCCCCCCAAAAAAACCCCACACAATAAAAATAGGTTCTTAATGCTTTCAAATTCAATAACTCTGATATAACATACCAATCAATATTATGCAAACGACTGGCTTCCACAACTTCATCATCATTTCTGTCTGATTTCTCCACTTAAGGGTCGCTTAAATATGGTTCAAAACGAAACCGTTTCTAACTCCAGCATTTATCATCGGTGCATAGGAAAGGTTCGTTCATCAAAACTGGACGACCCACACGAAAGCGCTAACGAGCCATCATCAGATGAGCAATCAGAATGACCGTAAACAGGGTCTTCTTCCATTCTTCGTCTTCAGCTTGTTTTGAACATGACACACGTGTGACGTCATTCACTTCGATTTTGCATTTTACACCGGAAGTTGCACTTGCCTAGATATTGTACGTCTGCGGTATACGCAAATGTTTCTCAGAGTGCAAACGCAGATGTTTAGACATGAATATCACGGGAATTACATCACCGATTTTGATCGGGTTTTTCACCCAGCGGTTTCAGAAAAGTGAATTTGACGATATAACTTCGTGAGGTAAAATCTCTCAAGTTTTCCTTTAAACTATGACGCCACAAACGGTACACTTGTTTTACAAACACGCACCGTATTATTGTTTTTACGTCATGAGCGGAGTTTTGATAATAATTATTAAAGTTAGTAAATGTAATTTTATAAATAAATTTTTGAAAATACTCAAAACTATAAGAGGGGAAAAATTGCAAAAAAAGTAAAAGAAGCGGCTTAACTACGGAAGACATTTTGTATCCCATCTATTCTGACAGGATATATGGCCTACATGTTCCCGGCTTGTCGTCCAATCAAATACCTGCATTTTTTTCTGCAGTAGTACATTATATAAATATTGCATGTAGTTGAGGGTAACTCGAATAATTCAAGCCCTCCCGTCTCCGGTTTTCTCCGAACTGTAGTTAATGTAGTGATCGGAGAGAGCGGAATAAACGACTGGATTATTCGGGTTAAGTTGAGGGTAACATTTGAAAATTTTTCACCCCAAGAAAAACATTGTCAACCTCGGCTACGCCTCGGGTTGACAATAGTTTTACGAGGGTGAAAAAAATTTTCAATGTTACCCTCAGATACATGTATATGCAATATTTATTTTGTTATATTGAATTTATAAAATTTGATCACTTGTCATGCGATGTTTCGGATATCAATGCTGGTAATGCGTTTATCACAAACGCTCAAACGACTTCGTCTAACAATCTACGGCGAACCGTACGCGCATAAATTTGACGCATGTAACAATTTTTCATAATGTTACCGTCGTCAAGTAATATTTCCCGTTGCTAGATACTATTACCCTGGATGGCGTGTTTTCTATTCTCAGAGGGAAACAGTATGTTTTGTCAACTGTTCCTTGGCCAATCAGATTCACGTATTTTACTTGAAAGTATAATAAAACAAATTGTTAGGTCTGAATATTTAAGATTATCACCTAGAGATGTGCCCAAGGGTGATACATATAATCCTACTAAGACCTGATAATTTGTGATACCTCCTGCTAAACGGTCCAAAACTGTATAATGAAAATTCGTTCAGAATCGAAGTAGTCTAGCTGTGGAATCTTTATTTTTTTTTAAATCTTTATTTAGAAACTATTGTGGAATCATTTTAATTCGTGGGAGTCAATGTTCGTGGATAACCAAAATTTTACTGGTTCGTGGGGACGTAATTTCGTGGGTTATTAGTCTATTTTATACGTAAGATATATACACTAAGTAATATGTAAAATATTTTGTCTCATTATTTATATGCATACTGATAATTAAAGGTGTTTTTTTTTTTTACTGAATTATTGATCTGTTACGCAAGCGAGTCATTTACAACTCCAGATCATAGACATGTATAACTTAACAAATATGTCTCTGTCCAGATAAATAATGCAACTGGGGTGATGCGTATGTAACAGGAAGGGTGAAAATGCATTCATAAAGGTTATTAAAAGAAAGAAGAACATTCGTGGGTAAGAGTGACCCACGAAATCCACGAACATTGATCCCCTACGAACAATGATGATCCCGCGGTATTTTGAAATATATATTAAAATATTTAACATTGGCACGGCATATAATTGTACATGCAGATGAAAACAAGGCATACAAGAATATGCATTTTTCTGATGACTTTCTCAAGCAAAATTTTATGAGCTGATGTGTTGATCAACATGATATACAGTATGTGTTTGTATCATGCGCTAATTTGGAAATGCAATAATTTTTTTTTATTGCAAACACAGAGTTGTCTTTCTATAATAATTTTTTTAATTTGCAAATAACATCAGAACACAATCGTGAATAAACGAATTTAAACATAGCAAGTTTTACCGGGCGTGACACAGTCCCCATGTCTTGTATTGCCATTTATCTCTGGCTCTTTATCACAGGGATTGGAAGAATCGTTGTTTGACAATGGATAAAGCATGTCATTGCTCAGAACAGTGTTGTCTGTTGCTGCATATATAGAATTGTTTCTCAGAGAGAAGTCGATCTGTTCTGATGGGGGAGGGGGTGGAAGGTAATTACTGACATACGAAAATGTGTCCTCGTTCTCCTCTAAATCATAACTTTTTGTCACTGAGCCCACTATGTCTTGTCTCGACCGCATTGACGAAAATGTCCAACACCTCGACCTGAAGCGGTTATTAGAATAACCCATTTCAAAGAAATCGACAGATCTACAGGTATTTCTGGGATATTCACACTGTTTGTATATATCCGGTGTAGATGTCAGCACCTTCTTCCGCCGTTTGTCTTTTACCTTTTTATATAATTTCATTTCGGTAGTGTCTGACTGAGACCGATCAAACACTTTTTCATCTCTATTTGGCATTACTTGATTTGTGGACGCCATATTTTCTTCCTTCTTCTCAGAGCCAAGATCTGTTGCTATAGGGGTTTCCATGGTGACTGGTTCTTTAATTTCCGATATTCCGAGATCCACATCTAAGCCACTGTCTCGACGATCGTCATCATCCGTACATAGTGCCGACATTTTTCGCTTTAAATGAACAAGCTTTCCTTCGAGTTCTTTAACCTGCAAAATTTTCTGAAACAAACAAAAGAGTGCTGTTATTGTTGATTACATGTCATTCATCTTGAAAATACCTGAACGGAATGACTGAGGAAGACCTGGAAGAGTTCCCCATTTACGTGGTTGTTTCAACAATCCACAATGATTGCTTTCTCTCATTGATATTCTGATATTTGTTTATTTACGATTCTTAATTATCATGCAGCACAAAGCTTCCCCTTACCTCTTTTACATTAAGTTTTAAGAGAGTATTTTCTGATTGAAGTTGGAAAGCAATGTCATCTGTAGATGTCGCTGCTTTCTGCTTGAAGTCATACGATGAAATGGACATTTTCGATTGCTTTTCCAAAGGACATTTCCATCCATGTATCGTACCTAAAAGATTCGTAAAATAAATAATTTTAAACAAATGATTTTTAAAAAAACATTTACAAGTAGGTCTACATGTATGTACCGCTTACCGGTAGACAAATATAAACTCTACTGTACAATGGTTTACCTTGGGAAGAAATACTGTCATTTGCACCACCACTGTACAAACAGTAATCATGAGAATTTCGGTAATGTAGATCCCGTCAGGAGTGTGACGTAATAGGGTCGTCAGCATAAATGTGGGAGCGGATAACAAAAGTGTGCAGAAAATGCTGATGATGATACTGGGAGAGTCTCGCATTGCAGGGAGAGTCACATTTCTCGTCTGCCAAGCCAGACATAGTCCAAACCCCAACATACTAGTCTTCCATAGCAAAAGGAATGTTAGCCCCCATGATACACCATCAGAAGAACATTCCTGCACTGAAACGAATCTGGAATCATGTGTGCCATTTTGTGCATCTTCATTACCAGTCTGAAACAGATAGAAATCAATGAATATTAAAACTTTGACCTTCAAAATAATATGCTTCTTATTCTAATCATAGGGAAGACGTTTGCCATGTCTAATGATCCTCGCCTTAAAACCATGCAAGTTCATCTTGACCCATGACAATAAAACAATAAGCTTTGATGTTCCTAGCTGTATAAACATTTGCGTTTGACCATTGATCATGGAGAATAAATAGCCTTATATTCTATCTCAAGTTCGAACGGATGTGCAGACGGACGCTCGATCTGCGCCACACCATATTATGACGGGCGTTTAAAAAGGAATACTTCTGATATTCAGACATTTGAAAATATATGAAAAAAAAAATAGAAACAAAACTAGATAGTATCTTGATTTGTGTTGACGTCTTGTAGAGTATATACATGTAGAACGGACTGACTTACCATCCTGAGATATTTGACTTGCTTCGATGTCATGGTATCAATACTCTGCCATATCGCCAAAATCACAATATCAACCATGATGAATAGGGACGACATAAAAAACAGACGACTGTCTTTTATCACCTGGAAAATAAAAAGGGGTAAAAATTGTCAAGTACTAACTACAGTGCAGTAGCATTAACATTGCATTCGTGACTGTAATTATGCTTCCAGTCTATTCAGCAAATAACAGGTGATTATAAAACCATGACTGGATGTCTCCCATTTTTTCCGGTATCAATTTTTTATTTAGCAGATTTTTCTTTGTAAGCAAAAGCATCAGAGAAATCTATAGACTGTGTTCTTATACACAGTATATTGTTATTGTAAAACCTACCACTCGTTTAATTCCAGCATTACGAAAAATCTGATAGACTCTCCATGCCTTGGCAAACATCGGACCAAATACCATAGATATTCCTATGGTAATCAACCAGAGTCGGATCTGCAAAGAAAAGGAAATAAATTATGATTTGTGATACTTCGTGTATATTTTAAATGTTCAGCAAATAATTATGGGAGTCGCTTGAACCGATAGAAGACAAATCGTACTACCTGACACGTGACTGTAGCTTCCGGATAACGCCCTGCCAAGAAGAAATCCATTCCGTACATCAAGCAGGCAAAGTTTAGGCACAGTCCACCCACACTTATCAAAACATTTAGGTTCGGGCTCGACATTTTAATGAACCTGTTCAAATGAAGAATACATGTAGTCATTGCTATCAATCCATTAAGAGGATGCGGTATTATTTTCTTTTTTCCTTTGTATAGATATATGCATTATTATTCATTATGTAACAGAACACCTACCTTTTCTTTCGATGAAATACGTTGAAAGTTAAAAATGCCACCGTAATGGCTATGCCTAAGGTTGTTGCAATGCAAGAAACGACAAAACTTCCGGCACCAACCGTTCGGATAGCCATTTTCTACTCTTCTCGTCTTGACATGAGAATCAGTATTGTATCCGGGAGCCAGTTCTGCCACTGCAAAATTATCCAGTAAGTGTTTGTTTTATTGAAGAAGTGGCTGTCAATAATAATTTGCACTTTGTTAGAGAAATGTGACCATATACGGATGATAGTCGGGAACGCCTATTAGACCTATTTCTTATCACTCCATAATTAATCAATTTCCAACTATTTGATCGTCTTGCGTTTTACACAATAATCGTTTTGTCTTGATTGTGCTTTTCAGTAACTGCAACATAATGATGGAATAAAATGCCTCGTCCCAATTATTTTCGCAGAGATATGAAATGATACTTATTTTTCTCATTGACTATGCATGGTCTTATCGTAGTTAAAATACATGAAGCTGCTATAGAACAGGCATAAAGATTTAGGTAGCTTTTCTTTCACATTTCTGTTTTAAAAGGATATTTATGATAGATATGGTAGTAAATTACGATATTACCAACAAGAGATGTCCTCATGTTAAATCCGTTTTACAAGTTCCATTGCTTAAATTTCGTTGTTCCTTTTTTTCCTTTCAGAATACAATGATTGTAAAACAACGATATATAGCTGCATTTTATTTATGGAACACCTTTTTACAGATGGTAGATTTTGGAAATATTTGGAAAGCAGTAATATTTTACGTCACTGTAATGGAATCGACTGAACCCTCGGGGAAGACAACTGCGGAACCGGGTGGATAACACGGTGCGAATTTTTCACGCTTTTTTCAGCAATTACTGTCTAAGTTGTTCCGGAGGCGCAAAATTATATATTTCTACAAATAATTACAGCGCTAAATACACCAATTTTGGTGATATATAACACCACTGGTTGTGCGAATTATATGGTAAGAAACATGCATTTAATTGAAACAGTAATCAGATGTCAGTTAAATGACCCACGGAGGTATGCAGAGATTTTATTTTGATCTGATAACGTTTATAGAGATTTTTACCCGAAAATTTATCGATAATGTAATATATGCGCGCGCACGCATGCATGCAAGCTGATGAAATAAACACGACTGTGAAGACGGTAACGCGGTCGAAATATTTCAAGAAAGTTGTTTAGAGGTTTTTTTAAAATTTTACTCCGATGAAAGAGACTTTTATATATATATATATATAGAGAGAGAGAGAGAGAGAGAGAGATGAGAGAGGAGAGAGAGAGAGAGAGAGAGAGAGAGAGAGAGTCTCATTTTGATAAGATTAGAGAGTGATATGCACATTATTTCTGAGCTGAATAGTAACGTGTTCTGTCTGAATGAAATTAATCATAACACAAACAACACATTTTTGCATGTCTACGACTTTGTCATGAAGTTGCCCACATTGTTTTCCGCATGTACAGGATGTTTCACAGCATACATGTATTATTGTACATTAAATGATGAATGTCATTGTTTATAGCACTTATACAATGCCTTAATACACACGTAGTCACTTTTGCCTGAGGAATGATTCAGATATTTAAAACTGCATTTCACTGGGAGGAAATTGCATTATCAATAGGATCGATGAAATCGCAAATTATTATTAAACAGAACCTTTATGTCTGAATTGAGCTATCTCTTCCACTGAACATCATTCCAAAATTTTAAAAATGACTGATATTTCATCCTACAGGCAAATACGTTTTGATGAATTAGAGAATGTCTAGAGTTAAGGAGCAAGGAGTTACTGCATTGTCACTTCAACATAATGCTATGATTTACATCCACATTTATTTTTCTACACATGTGAAATATATGGAAACAAAATATTTCAATATTTTAAATAGCATTATTTCAAGAAAGACAGGTCAACAGAGAAAATTGAATTGGAAAATACGAAAGATTTTTAAAATCCTCACTGAAATTTTAAGACGAATGTTGTTACATGTAGCTTACTATGTTACAATTAATATGTAATGTGTCGATCTATACCGGTAATGGTGATCATCTATGTGAGATAGGAGTAGAGTGTTGTGGAGAATAGAAAATATAATCAAATATTCTTGTCTTAGTGTCACAATTAGTACATTTACCCTGTCGTTACAAACAGGAAAAGTTTATTAGCAAGACATGGACCCCTGGATTGGCAGGTGCTGATGTTACAATAACAACTGGCTTTATGGGGAACGTGGGAGGGGATTAGAATATATTAACTTATTAAACGGAGAAGACGTATCGCTCTATCAGTTGATTTTAGTATCATTTAATTTTATTTCACGTGATCACCTTAGCCCCGATTCTCATTGGTTAAAAACACCTTTATAAGAATTGAGGTGATTTTTCGATCACGTACCTGAACAACGGAGTAAAGTCTAATGAACATTATTTTTGTTGTTGTATATATAAAATTAATGATATAGAAATGAATCTTATATTTTTTGGGGTGATATGCAGGTTATCACCGAATTTTAGACGGTAAAATTTTCATCAAAGCGTTTTCGCGCATTGATGAGTTTTACCGTCTAAAATTCGGTGATACATGCATCACCCAAAAATATCAAGATTCATTTCTTATAGATTAAAAAGAGGAGGTAAGCTTTAAGCTTTAATTATTGTTATATTACGGGGAAAGTTATTATCAAATAAAAAGTAACATATTTAATATCTAAGGATAACGTACATTAACAGTAAATATGTGAATATCTAAAAATAAAAGCATATACATACGATCATACTCGGAGCTTTGTCAGGTCCTCGAAAATATCTTTTTCTCAGACCACAAAAGAAGGTCCGTGAAATATTTTCAATATGTGTCATGTTCCCTCATCAAACTATTTAAAAGTATTTCTTGCACGGATGTAATGATATTTAACACAATCGAACAAGCACGTTTCATTAGGCGCTTTGTGAAGAAAAAGAGTCAAAAGAAAATTAAACTTGTGGGGACCTAATGAGAGATAATGAAAAGACTGAGTTTGGTTTAAACTGCGCCGATAATCATGGAGTGTTATGATCGGGGTAATTATACGCCCCGCATACAAAATAAGCTATACCAAAGTATTAAAAGCGATACAAATTGTGTAAGGTAATACCCACGGCTAGTTCTCAAACATGCCCATGTAGATATCGCACAATCTGCAGGGCGGATCAATTTCAGTTTTGGTATATATGTAATTAACAAGTCAGTGATTATGTTTACAGTTGATCGACACTTCTAACCTTCTCCTCTCATTGGGAGCTTGTGGTTGATTTCGAAATTATACAAGGATTCTTTTAAAATTTCAATTTTTATTTCAACATTTTGTACCTTGATGCGGATTTGGAGGGGGTATTTATGCAAAAAGAGGGGGAAATGCTGAAATTGTAAGACAAGTGACCATGTGAAAAATTCACGTCCAGTTCTGAGAATATTGATTTTTGGTTAATTCCATTTGTTGATTTGACCATTCCATTCCACATAAAGCAAGTAATAACGACACGTGGCAGTTAATTCATGTTATTGTATATACCATTACACATCTCATGTTATTGTAATTATAACCATTCACTCGGAGAAAAATATAGATTAATTCTAATGAGAAAGCTTAAAAAAGAAATAAAATTAGATATAAAATGCAAATAAATAATTGTATGAAACCTATTATATGCATTTCAGAAGTACTGTAGGTAGGGTGGAATTTATTTAGTAGGGTGGGGTGGGTGCTCTATGTATTTTGAAGATCTGTACCTCCAATGGATGGAAACCATTCATGGTACTATGGTACTGAAATATCATGTAAATGTTACCCAAGATTGTCATCAACATTTTGGGGG
>CAJDSM010020746.1:0-15247 GCA_903981925.1 Ostrea lurida
CAAGTGCATAGTATGAAGAATAGAGAAAAAAAATCCCGATAAATCTTTCTGATTTATTCATTTTGGACTAGCACAATGAATGATGATTTAATATTGAAATTAGAACAGAATTATTCATTTGAATTCAATTTTGTCACTGTCAAACACATTTTATTCGCATTTGATTGCACTCCGATATCATTTATTACTATTTGTAGGTGGTTAAATGCTACTTATTCTCTCTCTTTTTCTTTCTCTCTCTCAAATTAAAGTTAGCATATTAATCTCCTTCTCTATGTATTTCACAATAGATCGCTTTGCAGTTGGATACAAACCTACGAAATGAAAACTGTGGCTGTTAAATATAAAATCTATATCTAGCTGCAGAAGCGAACCCCGTGGAAATTTGAGTAAATGACAATTTGATCGGTTATCATGAAAAATGCTCTTCTTGATTTATAATTAGATCTTAAAGGAACTGATTCATGTTTTTAATTTTTTTTATTATTGATGTTCAAAATATAAAACTGTAACTCATTTGAAGTTGACGGCCAAAATTTGGACTTTCTGAATGCAAAGATAAGAGCAAAGTTTGAACCTTAACTATGCGTTATAAGTAAGTGAAACGTTAATTTTGTAATAATTTTATGATATAAAGCATCTTAATTTTGCAAAGTCATATATTTAATTTAACAATTTAATGGTACATTTTATCTAAAGAATATTTAAAATGCGATAGACATAATAAACCTAGATTAATAACCATACATTTTGAAAAACATACCTTAACCTTTGTTTTCACCAATTTTTTTTTTATGAAGTCTCTACAATGAGTTTTTGTGATGATGTGTAACCATAACTTTGAGTGAAACCTTTCCAGTACATTACACAGTACATTTTATCATTAAATGTGAAAAACAAAATTTGGGGGAAAGTCATGAATCAGTCACTGTACGTTTAGGGACAGGCGGCAGGTTTCCGACATTAATCTTATTATCTATTTACATGTGTATATTTCAATGGCTAGAAAACGTTGCTTCCAAAAATTATATTTTATTTTTAAGTAAGCTAATCCTATATTTGATAAATGTATTTTCAAAGGGAAATATATATTCAAAGTTTTATTTTTTTAGCATTTACATGGTTTTTGCATGCCATAACAGGTACATGTACAATGCAAAATATTCAAACTCAATCAATTTCCTCTTAGGAGATGGCGTTCTAAGTTTTTTTAAAGTCCTTTTGTGTATAATATCTTGACAATAAAATATGTTCAATTCAATCCTCTTAATATGGACCTTTTTTTGCATAAACATGTGTTGATGCAAGTATGTATTATACAAAATTTCGAGGAAAATTATATAAAAATGAGGAACTGTCTGTCCTTAAGATGATTTGATAATAGTACTTTTTTTCTTCCTGATTTACGTCACTGCACTTCTACAATTATTGTTCGTTTCAAGTGGCCTATGGAACATCATTATTGCATGTAGCGATGCTACTTTTGCGATTTATTATTTTATGAATATACATGTACTGTTAGAAATAATATAAAATGGCGAAGTAACAAAGTATCAAACGTAATTATAGTCCAAAAAACACATACAAAATCGAGTGTAGCCTAAGAAAGCCTTCGTTGAATATAACCCCAATATAGAAGATTTTATCCTTTCCCTTCGTAAACTTTGTTATATCAATTTGATAACACTTTGATAGTTGCAGACATAGTCAAAACGGATATTGCAAAATTACAAATAAACAACAAAAGCTTTTGAAAAGAAAAGATCAAATGTGAAATCAAAAACACAAAACAAAACCCCACAAAAAAGTACAAAAAAAATCTCGAGTGTAAAGACAAAACCAAGAGATATATAATTTCAATATAATTTTAATCAAACACCCTGTACTCTTTTTTTGTACATCTGTATTAACGTATGAATATTTTTGCAAACACTACAAGCCAGATCAAGAAACGTTAGTGCATTGATAAGCATATACAATACAAATATTGTACAACAATTCTAGTAATAAACTATGCGGTGACATACTGGTGTAGTGAGCTTTCAGAATATGGAAAAACATAAACGAGGATTGTCGATTTTCAAAAGTGTGTATAATGAATCCATGGACACAGCTTTCTCAAACGTGTAATTCAATTCTTGCGGTGAAAGTTGGGATCGAAATGTTGGATAGCCCTTAGTGAGCATGTACGCAATTGCTGTATTTCCGCTTTGCACAATTCCAGGAGATCCTGTTGCTCCTCCTCCCATTTTGGATTGAACCAAGACGGAATAAGGGTCAGGCACACCATGCAATCCACCGGGGCCGTACCGTCGACGAATGTAATCATCTGCTTTCAGTATAATTGGATGTTTTGGTTCCAAAATAGGGCATTCGATCGAGATTTTTTGTGGTTCGCCATATGGATGACCCACAAATGTAATATTGTCGTGAATAGATGGTCTCTCTTTCATTAGAGTACACCCAATTGGTAATCCGAAATCTGGTTTGAGTTGAAGAATGATGACGTCTAAGGCAGGGTTGAGATATGCTGGAGAGTCGTAGAAGTTGTACTGCTTATGACCCATCGTCAGTGATTTCCCCTTGAAGCCAAATATTGCAAATATTCTCGCACGCTTAGTATTAGCTGTAATGGGTAAAGAAATTCATTTTCCTTTTTAAAGACAATGTAATTAAATGGAGTATACCGACTTGGATTACATTCTTACTTTCTATCACACTGTGAAAAACGTGGTATGCGCTCATCACTAGATCTCGACCAACGAGAAATCCCGTGACTCGAACCTCGTTATGACCTTCCACAATTGAGATCCGGCATATTGAGTTGGTGTATCTGTGGCAAATATCCTCCACAAAAGACACTGGAATTGCTTCTCTTTCTGACATTTATACGGCCGTTACTTTTGTGACACTACAATGTAGTAATACTAAATACAATAAAATTATAGTTTGTTTTTGTTAAAAACAAATATCTCCCCAGCTCTCCAAATTGAAAATACTCCATATTAAACACCTCTCCTTCGTGTACTGCATGGCAATATGAAGAGAAAAAAGACATAATTATAAACTGCACATTGTGCATATAGAACACAGACAGAAAACAACCACAATCGATATGACCAATGCCATTGTTGTATTTGATACGGAGACAACGACTGTTATTCTAAAGTGTCAGAAGGAAAGTCAACATAGCATTGTGCATGAAAATAGCTGTAACACACTCGTCCTTAATCCATGTAGTAAATTGTTGGAAAGTGCTACCTCCCTGGCCAGAACAATATGAACATCATTAAATGGTAATGATGCATTGTACAATATTTCAAGCACGTCCGATAAGCCATATAGGAGAAATTTTCACAAACTATTTTACACCCTCCGCCCCTCTTACATTCACCATAACTTTAAGGAAAATAATACGATCCTCCCGTCCCGACAATATGCACATCTACAGATGACAACAAAGCATTGTACAGAGTTTCAGATCTATCCAATACGCCATCTAGGGGATGTTGGTTGTCACAAGCTATTTTACATCATCCACCCCTCTTATACCCACTATATCTTTTAGAAAAATATGCATATTCTAAACTAGCAATGAAGCATTGTACAAAGCATCAAGTCTTTTTGATAAGCCATATAAGAGGAAAACGCTTACAAGATTTTGGGACAGACATTTTAACATCCTAACAAACAGAAAGAACCCCCCCCCCCAAATAAAAAAACAAAAAAAAAACAAAACAAAACAACAACACCAACTACAAAAAACCCCCAACCAAAACAAAACAAATTGCATATTTCATAATTTACAGAATTAGAATGCATTTAAAACAATTAAATTTGATATTACGCAGATGTGGAATAACGCATTCAAACTGTGGGAAAATAGAAATTATATGATCTGAAAGCGTAGGACATATAATAATGAAGTATTGTAACTTTAGAAACTATTAATAAGCAATAATTACCTGTGCCTTGGTTTTTCTTGCTTGTTTAAAAAGCAATGCACGGTCTCCAAGACGGAAAAACGAATACAAAAGATATCAGTCATGCTTTACGCGTATTGTACTACCACAATACAGTAGAAAACTACGCTTCATTCCCCCCCCCCCCCCCCAATAATGATAATGAAATGTTTTGATTTTTTGAAGGATTCTCATATCTACAATCTAGATCAGTTGTCAAAATTAGCAAACGCTTGTTCTGATTAAATACATTAGAATTAAATGAAAATAAACAGAGGGTACAACAAGACACCTTGTGAAATTTGATAGCTAACACCATTTATATCTACAAGTTATACAAAACAAAACGTTTGTCTTTCACTCATGTAATAAATACGAAAAGATCATTGCAATTTGAAGTTCAAAATGGGTGTGAAGTGGACATATTTGTTGGTGGTGATATTGGCAATTTGTGATCGGATTTTATTCAACAATGGTATGTTACAATGTATTAATATAATCAACATACTGACCTAAGTAAAATATGCGTTAACATGTGCAGTGTACTTGCATTCAAATCTGATGATTAAATAGACATGCACAGTGTACAATGTAAATAAATCACGTAAACGAATGAGCAAGTAGTGCTCAGGAAGTATCTAATTATAGACCAATACCACTCACAAGTGTTTTGCGTAAAATAATGGAAAAGATATTATTGAAAAATATACATAATTTTATAACTGACCAGGCCATAATTCATAAATATCAATCTGGCTTTCATCCTGGTGATTCAACTGTAAACCAATTTTTGTTTTTAGATATTTATAACACTATATAATTTCAAATATTGGCAAGAAAAAATATTTCAGATTTTTATTTTGTGGCATCACTAAGGCTTTTGGCAATATCTGGCATAGGGGTCTCTTATTGAAACTGCATAATTATGGTATTTGTGGAAATGTCTTAAGCTGGATTGAAAACCGTTTGTTAGATAGACAGGCTGCAATTAATTGCTTTACATCTTAACTTAAAACGTCAATCAGATGTGGATTCTTAAAAACTCTAAAGAGCTTTTGGATAACCTAAATTCACGAGAATTTTCAAAACTTGTCTGCATCAAAACGTATGATTTCTCCAAACTTTACACACGATTCGCTACGATAAAGATTAAATATAGGCTTTTTCAGATTATTGAGAATTGCTTTTTAAACAAAACGGCAACCGAAATTACGAATTTCTAGTCGTTGTGAAACAAGAAAATTTTGGTTAGAAACGACTCTGATTGCCCACACAAGTACTCTGAAGTATTATATTAAAGAGATCTTGGGTTTTATAAGATAATATATTATGATAGTATTTGAGCCAGGTTTCCACAATCCTAGGTATTCCTATGGGCATACTTGGTGCCCCTTGATTTGGCATACTTTTTATTATTAATTTCATTATAAAGCAGATTTGTACAGAACTGATACGGGATAAAAACAAAAAACTTGCGTGTCCTTCACACTACATATAGGTATACTAATGATGTGTTATCAAATTAACAATCATTTTCAATTATATCCATTTGATATATCGAAGAACTCGATAATAAAGGACACCACGAATTCTGACATAATCTGCTTCTATTTGGATCTTTTACTTAACATTGACTCTAATGGCAATGACAACTACATTATGATAAGCGGAATGACTTTACTTTGGGCAATGTCAACTTTCCTTACTCTATGTTAGTAATTGTTACACTATCACGTGCTTATGGTGTGTTTCTCAGTTGTTGATACGGCAGAGCATGCTATGGGTATGCGGACTTTTTGAGCAAGGCAGCTGCTAACAAAGAGTTGATGCTGCAGGGTTATAAGAAATTCGTTTTAAAGTCATCATTTTGCAAATTCTAGGTCGCTATATATACTTGTTCTGCGGACTTACATTTACTAAGTATTATGTTGACTGATGTGTTCATACCTTTGTTAGACTGTCAATATGTTCCTACTAATTTGACTACGTAATCCGTTAACTTTGTTTTCGAACAAGTCACGGCAGGTGTGACGGTCAGCAGAGATGCTTATCCTCCTATGAACCTGATCTCTTCGTTTTGTCGGAGTTCTAGTTTGTTGCCCTACCTTGATTATGTATGAGTTTTTCTATTATGATTACGTTTGACACAATGATTACTTCGCCTTTTTTACTTATAATGCTGGAGTTCCGCAGGGTTCTGTATCGTGGGTCATTTTTATTTCTTGTGTATATAACACTTATCTTTGTTAAAACTTTTCTTAAATGAATGTATGGATTTTCAAACGATATGATAATTTGGAATCTGGTGTTTAGCAAATTAAAACAGCATTGTTTGTCATAGGAGCAACTGATAACGTTAAACCATAAGTCACGATAAAGTGTATTTCACATATTTCTCAAAATAAATATCGATAATTCAAATCAAGTCTGTAGGCCTTACAACTCATTAAAAAACATTCTACATGTATTGACATCTAGTTGGTTACATTGTTCGAATAGTAATATATTTAGTTCGTCGGAAATTTGTAATTTTTTCTACTTTGTTACTCTCTGCATAAATTACAATAGAAGACATGCGTTATGAAGATCTTTCGACATGATTTTTATGTAATTCGCTCTTCATCTTTAGGTCGCCTCATTCTAATAAATAACGCATTTTACCTTCAAATCTCCTGATGTCATTTATAAAGAAATCGGCCTGTTTTTAACATACTTTATTATTCTTGTCTAGCATACTAAAACGTTGTATCGGGTTTTTGAAGACAAAATGCTAATCGCTCTTCGTAACGTCATGACGACGTCATCTTTCTTTGATTTTTTTACGAGGACTACATACCTTTATATAAATAAGGAGTTGTTAACGAAGCATGTATTGCTAAATTTAACTCGTGAAAATAGGTAACATTCTGATTTAAGCATTAGATTTTTTTTTTGCATTTTGTGCATTTTGTCCGAGATATGAATTTAACATTACACAAGGTATTGTTTGTATAGTACCAAATTCTGACGTGCTCGTGACCATTTTACAGTTTTAATCTTTTAAAATAACTTTAAGATTATCGAGATATATTGGAATTTTTTTTTATAAATTACAATGTGTTGAATTTATGTTAAATATATCTACCAATTTGGTTATGATATGGCGTTAAATATTATAAGTTGTGATCAAAGTTCTACGTATTTTTTGAACGACCCTCTTACGTAACGTTTTTGCTGATGATACTATTATATTGCATTTTGACAATGGTATTTCAAATGTAACTGCATCACTTACATGACTATTGAATAAAAAGATTGGTCTAATAAAGTGATTGTTGAATTAAATCAAACATGTAATATTGGTTTTCTAGAAAAAAAATGCTATTCAATCGTGTAAATTTAATAAACATGGCCGAAATGAGAATGATCTCGCACCTCTTGTTCCCATTTTCAGAGTTGATGCTTGTACATATACATGTATACTCTCAATTACGAAAGGCTACTTAAAAGTAAATATTCTTGGATTCCTACTGTCTGGATTGATTTGAGCTGGTATTTTATTGCTTAACGCCCATCTAAGAATATTCACTCATATGAGACGTGACCATTGTTGGTGAAGCTGCCAAATTTGGCTGTGCTCCGGCACTCAGGGTTTGAGCTGGGAGGCGTTTTTTCGTGCAAACACCATGTGTGGAACGGCCCGGTTTTTCCGGTTCAATCTGACGCACGCACCGTACACAACGCAAGGGATGACTGGGAATATCTACCGGGCTTTCCGTAAAAATTATTAGGATATACGGTATTTTGGCTTTTTAGATCATGGTACAGTAGTTTAAAAATATCTGAGTTGTTTGGGATAATTGCTCAGAAACTTGAGGAAATAAGCATAATACCTGTTTCAGTTGAAATGTAAAACCATTAATTAACTTTTGTTGTTATCTAACAAACGTTTTCAGCTAAGACTTTCCACAAATCATAATTAACATTAATGCAGTTTTAAATAAATTGATTGATTGAATTTGTTTATTGTTTTACGTCTCACATCGAGAATATTACGCAAGGGAGACAATAGAGCCTAATTATTAAAGACATTCAAGTTGAGGGCAGCCAGAATAAATGTAAAGGCAAAGATATAGAACAACGATAAATCTGGTAATTCCAAATAGAATCAAAAACAAGTTGGGCATCAGGACCCTGGATCACCAGAGGTGGGATCAGGCTGCCTAGAGGAGTAAGCATCACGCTGTTGACCGGTCACCCCCGTGGCCCATGTTGATCAGTTAAACGGAACACTCATAGTCATGTCAGTGTGTGAAAAACGGTTAACATTGCTATGAAACACATCGCAGCATTTGACTCAATGGTAGGTCATATGGTAAACTAAATTGTTTATAGACACAGAGAGATACGAATGCTGTTTTAACGTGACTGTTGAAACCTGCACAACAACGTTGTCTGTAAGTAAATTGCCGATTCAAAACTGATCATACGCAGAAACAGCTCTTGCGTATGCGAATAATGTTGAGAAGACATACTCCATTAAATAATACAGGTTAGTGTAATTCCCCTCGTTCAAAGATTAATGCATTAATTAGAATGGGATCTGTCTTACAAGACAAGTAAAATTACATGAGTTGTTAATGTTTTTTTGTTTTTGGTTTTTGTTTTCTTTTAAATATAATGCCATTCACAAATATTTGTATGAATTTTAAAATAGATCTTTTGATCCACCAATCTTTAAATCTTCGAACTGGAGACTTTACAGCCAAGATCCTAATATTGAGATCAATAATTATATTGTAATGTTACATTGCTTTATGTAGAAAGCTTTATTTTTCTTCACTGTCCGAGAACCCAATGAAACAGCTTGCGGCTATTATTCAATAATGCTCTGGAATTGTCATCTTTCAAGAGTCCTAACTCTTATTAAAAACAAAATGTGCTAAGGATTTACTATCATCTTTTAAGATCTTTTATCAATGTTTATCAGATATATCCAAAGAGTGGGAATTGTAACTGATTTTATCGAAGAATCGCATATCATAATTTTTTATCGTTCTAAATATGCGCATTTAGAAATACAACCTTTTCAATCTATACATAATATTACTAGTAAAGACTATTAACCTGGATTTGAATTATTTGTATGGAATCCAATACATAACGTTGGGCATTCACGTATTTGAAGCTAATGCTTACATTGCACGAAGTTGCCAACAAAGGTTTGCTTAAATCCTAAATAATGTCGCATTTTTTCATATTTGTTTTCTAAACGTTACTCAAAAATATATATGAGGTATCTTATGCGTGATTTGATATTTGCTCTATCAAGACGAGTTGAAATGGTGTATTTATTACGCAGGCTTGTGCGAGGGTAATAAATCACAATTTAAACTCGTTTTGATAGGCAAATATCAATTCACGTCAATAAGATGATATTCTTTATCTCATTCATCTGCTATCAGTTAGTTTTGAGATGATCTCAATACATCGTGTATCGCAGGCAGTTCTGAATTGTTCGTGTTCCTAGGAGGAAAAAAAATGCATGAAATATTGCAATATTGTTATATACCTATGGATGAAAGTTCATTTTAATAGGACATTTGAATAATTAATATATACTAATTTATTTTTATATTCATGTAAATCTTGTTATGTCTTGTATGAAAACTTTTCCAGGTAACTCATAATTTTCTGAGTACCAATGACGTTGTACATACTTGAAAAAAGGTTTTCGTTGCGAGTTTTTGAAATCATTCAACGATATGAAGATGGTCGTGGAGTTTAATATTATTTTTCATATAAATATTTACGGTGTTCGGGAACAATTGGTTTTGTGAATGGATTTACAAATGCTTTCCAAATTAAAATTCTCACTATTTCTTGGATATATTTCGAGAAGGAAGAATCAATGCATGATACTTGATTTGATGAGTAAACGTAGCTAAAATTTTTATATTCAGTTAGGTTGAATGTTCTAAGGGAGAGTTGTGGTTAATGGAATAGCTTGCTATACACTTTGTGCTTCAACTTCTCGTGTTATGAACATTTGAGCGAGTTGTGATGCTAAGCTATTGCATATGCAGTTGCAGTGTTTTACAGCGTAAGTCGTTAGATTCTAGAGCATTTTAACAGATAAATGTAGTTTTTGTGATAAAACAGTTTTTATGTTTCGATTCATTATTAATATTTTTTGAAAAGATTTTTTTTTACAAAAACTTATTTATAGAACAGAAAGTTTGACTAGGGAATATGAAGCGGGGATGCTTCAAAAAGTTGGACTGGAAGCGCCAATACAACGTGCGTTTGATAAAGGTATGGCTTTATCAACTAGCGATATGCCACGGAATGAGATAAATAATTTATTTTTATGTTGTATTGCGTATGGTTTTTAATGTATGTATAACGTGCATATTGTATGCATATTTTTTTTTTTTATTTTTATATTTTCCGTTTCTTCATTCTTTTATTTATTAGTTTTTATTTTTCTTTCTCAGCATATTCTATTATTTCCTTTCTATAACAAACTTATTTTTGACTTCATGTGGGAAAGGACATAATAGCTATTGATTGACACTATAGGAGTTTATATGTCACTTCCTATCCGTGATGTTTTCGTTTCAGCTTGTAACCTGCCTTGATTGGACGGGACACGTGGAATATATTTTCTTCTGATAACGTACGTTCAGCCAGTACCCAATGCTACGGGATGGGATAATGCCGACCCACGGAGGTTTTGGAAATATTCAACGTGGTCATGTATTAGTCATGTCTTCATAACAATTTTGCTGCATTTCTTTTAATTAATGTGGTTTTTCTGTGAGCAATAACAGATTGACTCATTTGAATAACATATCATGATTATAACAAATGATTTTTTTTTTCAAACTACTTGGTAACATAAAACACCTGCAATGTAGTGTCTATGCAATTGGAACGAATTTTGTTACGTGCAACCATGAATGTGATTCGCTGACGTATATTATTATCGCAGCAGCGCGAGTTTTTTGTGATTGAGCTTCCTATAGTGGGCATGGGGAAGGAGAAGTCTTTGCTTAGTGTTTAAAAATTGAATTTATCAATAATTTAAGTAAAAGTTCTGATAAAGGTCAGAAATATGTTATTAAATGATAACTGTTATCAAGCGTTTCTATTGGTATTCGTATTATTATATGAATTCATGACTTTAAAGGGATGGCACGTTTCGAGCTAAATTTTAGATTTTTTTTTTTAGATGTTTACAATGCTCACATTAGGAATTTTCTAATGGATCAGCAAAATTGAACGTCTTTGTTGAGATTACAAGTGAGTACAGACTTAATTCTTGCGCTGAATTGAACATATTTCATTGTTATACATTATAGGGAATAACATATGAGGATCGGGCAAAGTTCTGAAAAATCTTAGAACGCCTCTCCCAATGTGTACAAAGAATATACAAATCTACTACATTTGAAGGTCATTTTGATTATACATACTTATGTCATATTAAGTATAGTTATCGGAATGCTATTGAATAATATACAGAAATAACTTAAAACGACCAGAATTTTTTAAATAAACAATTTGTACATAGAAACAATTTTTCATTGTAGTAATATTAATAGAGTCATCTCCCAATAGTAACCCGAGTGTCCATATGTATAAATTATCTCATTTGAAACCCAACAAATGCGTTAAATTTTTGCTGACGCATTAGAAATAGCACAAGTGAGCATTTGCAAAATTTAGGAAGTGAAATATAAACAATGTTTGCTCAAAACGTGTCATGGCCTTTAAACGAAGTTTTTACAGTACAGGGCGTATGTATATCGAAGCAATTCATTATTGGGTTCCAAATATTATATCAATAAATGGATAGCATAATAAAGTCTTTTATGGTTTGAATATGCTGCGTTCAAATATCTTAATTTGTATATTTTGATTGCATGATTTCGGCAGCATTTTTTTATTTATAAGGTTTTACAACCGCAGTCGAGTTTTTGAATATTAGAAGAAAAAAAAAAATTGAGAAAATTGGAAGATTTTTTTTTTTCCGATTAAATTCGTATCGGGGTCGAGATGTTAATTAGCGGAACTCGTAATTTCCTGGGTTTATGATAAGATGATGGTAATCTGTATGGCTTTGTTTAGTGTAAAATATATCGATGGGAGTAACGTTTCGAAACGTTTTGCGTTCGGAGGACTAACCAACTTCTGGACTTTATGTACATACATGTTTGTGGAATGAAGTTTAATTCAAAATTGATGGTTGCGAAATTGATCCGATGATACCAATTCCACAAAGTGAGCAAATGCAGATTAACAAATGATATACGATGGCTGTCGGCTGCATTTGGCGATATTCTAGTATAATATAACCAAGGCACTCCCATACCATTCACCGTAATGCATTTGATGTTCGTGATGTGAGAGAATCGTATGACGGCTGCCCAAAAGTATAGTTCTTTGATAAATATGACCGTATAGAAAGTATGTCTTTTAAGGTTTGCAATAGATCTAATAACACCTATAGTAACTCCTTTTTCTGCCATGCTTTCAAAGATGTATCATTTGAAGGAGGGATAATATCAAAGCCCGGGATAAATACTATTCTGATACTCATTTTAATTGATCTTTTCATGAAAACTTACCAATTTGTCTGCAATTCTATAACAATATGGGTGAGATTATGCAATTTATATGTCTCTTTTGATTTATTATAGCATGTTATCAGTGTTATTATTATTTGTAATAGGAACTGTCTTGTGCTTCCATTGTGAAAGATGAGAAATTGCGACATTGATGAGATTAGCAATTTAAATGTCCAACTGTCTATAAATGTTGATGTGACATTGCAAGGATTCTGTTTCGAAAGCATGAAAAAGAATGAAAATGAAATGTACTGTACATAGCAATAAGTTATTAATAATAATACAAAGTTCTTTTTTTTAAAATTCTCTCCTCTAAGGGACTTTATAATGCTGTGGTTAGTAAACCTAAAAATTACAAATGCTGGCTGACTCTAATCTCATCTAATGCCAAGCGTATAAAATGCTAGCCAGTCCAGCAAATGACATCGGCCAATCATGTGGTACAGGAGTATCCTTTCAACTAGAACACGATGTTTTGAATTTTTTTTTTTTTGACAAATTAAAATGATTGCATATTTGCATCCATTTGTACTATTCTTCATTGAGCTCTTTACATTTTGAATCATATCATAATCATTCTCAACTGCAATCTAGTGCCCAATTAAAATGGTCGCATGGACAAATAATAGGGGACAGAGTATATATGCTGGTCGTTTGTGTTTGTTTCTTTGGAAATAGAGTATTTATAAAATTTCAATTTTGCATCAAATTATTTGTTCAACCAATCAATTCTTTAACGATCAAGTCAATAACTTCTTGGAGGTACAACAAAAGCGTGAAATGGGAGATGCTTAATTATTACATGTTTCATAAATTACTTTATCAGTAAACTGTATGTAGAACCCACAACTGATATTAACAGCTTACATGGTTATTTTCTTCTTAAACAATGTTAAAAAGAAAGAAACCAAAAATGCAATTTCCATGTATTTTCTTAATTGTGTAAGCTTTTTTTTTTTAACAATAATAGAAACAAACTATAGCCCTTTCAATCGTCAATTAATAGATATATTCGACTTCTACAGAAAGCAGATCATTCTCGGTGATATGATTTTCTGTGAAGGAATATATATTGGATCGACCATTGAAATGGCTATAATTGTATATCTCAACAGGTACTGTGTGGAACAGAGGCCTAAACTTTAATAATTCAGAGGTCACTTCATGGATGGAATTAATTGATTGTTGTTTTACGTCCCAGTCGATAAAATTATTTCACCTCCACATGGAGATGTCACTATGCCCGATTAAGGGCTGCAAATTTAAACTATGCGTCAGCATCTCATAGTCTTGAGCAGAAGGGGGATCTTTATGGCACACTGCTGTGACGGGCCTCGGCTTTTTTAACAGATCTCATCCGGATCGCCCATTCGTCGCTTTACAACACAGCACAGGGAATGCGTTCAAGAAAAAAAAATAACGTTCCACGGTCACATTCATGAAGAATGGGTAATCTAGTTTTAATGGAATCCCATTCCAGTATGGATGAGATGATTTTCACTGGGTAATTGGTCGTGATCCCAAGAATGAAAAATCGGGGGAGCAGGAAGGTTTTACCTTCATCTTAGACTTTCTGTAGACATAGAGGTCGCGCATAGTGTGAAGTTTTGCTTTCGATCAGTAGTGTCTGTTGGGAAATTCATCATGGAAACTTCACTCTACAACATGTTGAAGAGTTGTCATTATTCTGGAAATATGGCATTTATAGACTTCCAATATTCGATGCAGGCGATTTTCCACAAGGTGAAAGCTCTCATCTATGTTCGGTACACTTCTCAGTGTGTTTGGCTGGAGTTTAACTTTACCCATCTTACGTGAGGGACAATGTTGAACGACCTAATTTATTTGTTATACCAATTGCTTGTATTTGAAATATTTGTTTCTGATTGATCTGATTATTTTGTTTTTTCGTTCCACCTCGAGAATATTTACTCACATGGAGAGTCGCCATGCGGAATGGCTGCAATTTAGGCCTATGTTTGGCACTTCAGGGCGTTTGAGCCGAAAGGGATCTTTATGTGAATGTGTGACCCGGACTTCAGGTTTCTCTGGTTCATGTATTTTAATGGCGAGTAAAACAATTGTGTTAATCATGTCAAAAACCATACTATATCCAAAATTGAGTGGTAGGGGCAACACGGATCCACGACAACAGCAAAGGCAGGATAGGTGACATGAGAGGAGTAGCATACCTCTGCTGCCGGTCAACCGCCTGACGTATCGAAACAAGTAAACGGGGTTTTACGTCGTCAAATGATATGTACAAACGAAGGTATGAAAAACATGACTTAGTGATAATTTGTAATAGAACAAGGTCATTTATAGCGACGTAGAATTTGCGACATGATACTTTAAATGAGATTCGTTATAACCATGCAACATCAATTTTTGGTTATCCAAATACGCTGATTAGGCTATCTTAACGACACGCAGGTGATGGGTTACTGATATGATGCTATCTTTTGTTTTTCTTATCAAAGTGATCAAATTGTCACTCCATTTGGAGTCCCACTTACATCATACGCTTGTGTTTGAGTATGACCAAATAACAAATTACTCTATCGAACATGTCAAAATAGTCAGTATTGGTATTCTTATATGATGATATTCTGTGTGTAATTTGAAAAGAGAATAAAAACTTCCAATGGCTTTTTTTTCCAGTATTGAAGGCAA
>CAJDSM010020749.1:855-21862 GCA_903981925.1 Ostrea lurida
CGAAGAAGAAAAAAAAAAAACAACGAAACGAATACAGTGAACAACAACAACACCCACAAATGAGAAAAACGAAAACAAAAATAAAAAACAAACAACTACAGTGCACCAAAAAAAAAAAAAAAAAAAAAAAAAATACCAAAATAAACATTCCGGAACTTCTTCACAATTCCACAAAGGCGTTAAATGATACATTAAATTGTTTGAGTGAATGGTCACATGATGAATTTTACCGGAGGACACCGGCCAGACGGTATGATTGCCTTCCATGATTAAGTACTATCACCTTGAGGTCTCCGAATGTTAATGCATTTTTGATAAATATTGCGAAAAATAACGCTTTTTTATTATTGTTGCGTGGTTATGATGCGATTTTGTTTGTTCCATATAGCATATCCTGCTGTAAAAACTTTGTTCGTTAAATGCAGAATACGAAATCGCCGTATAATGCCTATAAGTAGTCTATTGTGCCGCTTGAAGGAACACGGCAATACTAATCAATATTAATCTCCGTTTAGTTATCCGCAAAAAGACGGACATTTTGACATTGATAATTAAAGAATGTACATTTTGAGTACACTGGTAATTTGTATGCAAGAGAACGGATATTTTGACGTACATTTGTGTTATACGGGTATTTTGACGGACATTTGTATGATAACGGACATTTTTGACGTGACATTTGTATGATAAAAGAACGGCTTTTTGACGTTAAATTGTATGATAACGGATATTTTGATGTACATTTGTATGATAACGGATTTTTTGACGTACAGTTGTATAATAACGGATATTTTGACGTACATATGTATGATAATGGACGTTTGGGCGTACATTTGTATGATAACGGACATTTTGACGTACATTTGTATAACGAACATTTTGACGTACATTTGTATGATAACGGCATTTGTGACGTACATTTGTATGATAACGGCGCATTTTGACGTACATATGTATGATCACGGGCATTTTGACGTACATTTGTTTGATAACGGACTTTTGACGTACATTGTATGATAACGGACATTTTGACGTACAATTTGACCTACATTTGTATAATAACGAGCATTTCAGTACATTTGGATAATAACGGACATGTTTGACACATTGTATGATAACGGATATTTTGACGTACATTTGTATTGATAACGGGCATTTTCAACGTACATTTGTATGATAACTGACATTTAGACTACATTTTGCATATAGCTGACATTTTGACGTACATTTGTATGATAAAAGAACGGGTTTTTGACGTAATTTGTATGATAACGGATTTTTGACGTACATTTGTATAATAACGGATATTTTGACGTACATATGTATGGTAATGGACATTTTGACTACATTTGTATAAAACGGACATTTTGACGTACATTTGTATGATAACAGACATTTTGACGTACTTTTGTATGATAAGAAAACGGAGTTTTGACGTACATTGTATGATAACGGACATTTTGAGGCATATTTGTATGAGTAACGGACATTTTGACGTGCATATGTATGATCACAGGCATTTGACGTACTTTATTTGATAACGGACATTTTGACGTACATTTGTACATGTATGGTAACGGACATTTTGACGTACATTTGTATGATAACGGGCATTTTGACGTACATTGTATGATAACGACGTTTGACGTACATATGTATGATCACGGGCATTTTAACGGTACCTTTGTTTGATAACGGACATTTTGACGTACATTTGTACTGTTGAATAACGGACATTTTGACGACATTTGTATGATCACGGGGCATTTATGACGTACCTTTGTTTGATAACGGACATTTTGACGTACATTTGTACATGTATGATAACGGACATTTGACGGACATTTGACCTTACATTGTATATATAACGAGCATTTTCACGTACATTTCGATATGATAACGGACATTTGACGTACCTTTGATTTTGACGTACCTTTGTATGATAACCGGACATTTTGACGTACATTTGTATGTAAAAGAACGGATTTGACGTATATTTGTGTGATAACGGATATTTGACGTCCATTTGTATGATAACGGGCATATTGACGTACCTTATTATGATAACGGACATTTTGACGTACATTTTGTATGATAATGGACATTTTGACGTAATTTGTATGATAAAAGAACGGATTTTTGACGTACATTTCGTATGATAACGACATTTTGACGTACATTTGTACGATAACGGACATTATTACGTACGACAGGTTATACGTACACATGTATGATAGCAATATTTTGAGGGACATTTATATGATAACGGACATTTTGACGTACAGTTGATTATAACGGACTTTCCGACATACATTTGTAGCATTTATAACGTGGAATTGATGAAATACTTTTATTTTTATGTGGAAAATTGTTATATCATAAGCGGATTGTTAATTTTGTACAGTAAGTTTTTGAAACAATTTATCGGATGCTATGCTTTAGTCATATGATCTTATGAAATGAAAGAAATCGCTTGAGAAACATAAGTTGCCCTATACCTGCGGATAATGTTGTTTTCAATAGTGCAGAAGATTTCACTTTTCTGGAATACCAAATATACGATGCTTAGATATGAACACTTATTGTCGGTATGTTTGTACGTACATTCATGTATAAGTCCCAACGACTGCAATGTCAGGCAACGAGCTCAGTCCTGTGATGGAATCTTTTAAAACGATGAGGCCGGCCTTTGATAGATAAAATCCCTTGAGAGTATCGTTCGCTATTGTATCAACATAAATCAACTATTTTCCAATATGAGGGGCAATTATTGGGGATATTCATCATCCTGCGGGTGACGGTATAAATAATCTGTCAGCATTCTTTCTATCATCTGCTTAGCTAGAAGTGTGTTATGTAGTCAACATACTTATACGTTTTTTTCCCTCTGAGATTAATGGAAAATCGAATGCTAGATTAAGTGGCAGTTCACAATGGTGGTTTCTGATAGGTCGGTGTTTGCCGAGCAAGTGCTGAAATTGTGTACTATCTACATCGATTGGTTATACAGTGGCTCCAACTTCCTCATCAGTCCGTCACAAATTTCAAAGTGATTTTGCAATGGTATGGTTGACGATTGGTTGTAAAATTAGATACCAAGACATCCACTAATAAGTGATGTGATTCCTCGTGTTCAGTTGCAATGTGGTGGTTGGGTGGGGGTTGGGGTTAATCTTTTAGGTCGGCTGTGTCATTCGGTTGAACCTGCTGTGATTGGTCAATGCCAATTCTTCTCGGCCATACGTTAAAGGGACTGATTCAAGATCTCCTCCCCCTCCCCTAATTTTGTTTTCCACTTTTACTTACATACAAGTTGTTGTTGTAGGGGTTTCAACAGTCACGTTTAAAGGCAGCATTTCGCAAATTCTATGGTCGTTATACAATGATTAACAATTTAATTACCAGTATGACCTACCATGAGTCAAATGCTGTCTGATGTGTTCTATAGCCATTGTTAAGCCGTTTTTCACACATTCATTTGACTACGGATTGCTCCGTTTACCTGATCAAGACTATGGGCTCACGCGGGAGTGACAGGTCAACAGTGGATGCTTACTCCTCCTAGGCACCTGATCCCATCTCTGGTTGGCCAGGGGTCCGTGTTTGCCCAACTGTTGTTTTGTATTGCATTTGGGACTTACGAGATTGATCACTGTTCGTTATCTTTGTCTTTACTTTTAGTGTTTGAAATGTTTAACAAAAGAAATGAAAGATCTACCTCATGATCGAGGCTCATTGTAGATAGTTTATTATTTGTTGTGTAAACAAAGGTTGAGGTATGTTTATTGTTTACAAAGTTTTCAAAATATATGGTTATCGATCTAATTTATTATGTATATCATATGTTAAATTTGGGACTGTGTGCAAAATTAAGATGCTTTGAATTATAAAATCAACATTTTCACTGGTTTGTTTGTAAACAATAAAACATACAAAGACTCGAGTCATTGTTAACATAACACAGAGTTGAAGCTAAACTTTGCATTCTGAAGGTTCAAATTTTGGTTGTCAACTTTAAATGAGCTAAATTTTCAACATTCAACATAAATTACACACCCCCCCCTTTTCTTTAAAATATCTTGAATCAGTCCGTTTAACATTTGAGCATGTTGAGAGTTCATGGAACATGAATCACAGAATACAGAATTTTAAAGATGTTTTACCTTTGGATGTCGACAAAACTACATATAAGGACAATTTACTTTAATTGTTTTAGAAGTGATAATTAATACTTTGATTGATCTGTCCATTAAAGAGATGTAACACATTACCCAGGTGACCGGTAAGGCCAATTGTGACATACGTTTTCCAGTATAATAATTTTATCACTACACAAAAACGTTAGATAACTTCATTTAGTATAAGGTAAAGATTTATTGTGCAAATACCAGAATTGCGTGTATTACGAGTCAAATATTAGCATATCAACCATGTATCGTATGATCAAACAAATTCCCCGCTTTAATCCGATAGGCTTATATCCATGTCTTGGAAGAGTAGAGTATTATACTCGCCAGTGAGTACTACGAAAGCCTATTAGTACCATTCCGCTACCTCTTAAATACGAGATAAGTATCTTGTAATCACGAAAACAATGATTTGTAATTACAGAAAAGATATCGTAATTACACATAATTAAACGTCGCCGGCCGTAGGTGAAATACCACAAAGACCCTAGTATCTTTAACATATAAACGCCTACAGTGACACTCAATTTCCGTTCTGAAAGACCCGTGATTCTTATTTCTAAATGCCAAGCGCTTGGCGAGGGAGCAATCACTACCTATGTTTAGGTTTTGTGCGACCAGGGCTCGAATTGAGTCACGACCTCCTGGGTTACCATGGGGAAGCTCAACCACTGAGCTACCGCGACCGGTGTTAAGTGAACACTAATAAAATATTTCAATTCGTTGATCAAGCAACATCTTTGTCCTGATGAATTGGGCGTTAAAAGATTACGGTAACCCCAAAATAATGCTTCGATAAAATTATTCACATTTTCCCTATTTATCAAATCCAATGCTTATATGAGTGATGCAATTCGGCTTTATATACACTGTGCGTGTATGTTTGCCATCCACCATTAAAATCCTACTCATTCTCAAAGATAAAACAGAGCATTTAATAAGTATAAACGACAGCAAATTAGCATGAATAAAAAAGAAGTTGCCTGATATATTTTTTCTCATAATTACAAGAACTTTTTCGCAATTACGAGATCTTTTCTAGACTAGTAATTACTGGAGCCTATCTAGTACTTTCGGGAAAATTATCTCGTAATTATCTAACAGTAATGAGATATTTTCTCTCAACAAAGAGACAATTATCTCGAAATTATGGAATATGAGGGGTTTGTGTGTGTGTGTGTGTGTGTGTTTCTGTTTGTTGTTGTTTGTTGTGGGTTTTTGTTGTTGTTGTTTTTGTACATGATACTAATTGATTTTGTAAGGTGACTTCAAGGTGAATATAGTAAATAATTTCTCCAATATCGGGTCAAACGAAAATTGGAAATTTCAAAATTGATAAAATTCATTATGTATTTATGTCAATAAAAAAAATCTGAGTCTCTGATTACTTTCGTTGCTAACGATTATTGCGTATAAATATGTTGTTTTATCAAAGGATGTACATGTAACTACACACAGCAACCAAATGGCTTAACACTGATGTTGGCGCATTCAATCAAAGGAACAATACCAAAGTTTCCAAGAAATAAAAGTTTTTTGTGTTTCAAGAGGAACATGGTGCTGAAAACCCCTTCCCTAGTTAAAACTGATACATTGAATACAAAACTAAACTCAGTTTGAAAAAAAATTTAGTGTACAATAGTTTCAGTGGAAAAATTACCGCTTTTTTCAGCTGTACTTCACAACCGTGGGCCATTAGTGAGGATTTGTTGACCAAGTTTGAAAGAATGTAAATTGAAAGTGCATATTCTACTTTCATTTTCTGTCAGAATGTCCCTTCATATAGGAAAACAACTGCTTTCGTATTCAGGTAAACATTTCAAGTAGTTTGTGTGTCTGATACCGGTACACCATATAGAATTCAAAATTCTATACAGCTTTAGAATCAAATCAGAGCATTCGCTTCGCAACCGGGAGGTCGTTAATGCAAGCCCCACTCGAGACATGTAGGTAGTGATTGCTACTTCGCCAAACGCACGGCATCACAGCCGGGACTTTCGGATATGACCCTAAAAACGGAGGTTCTATGCCACGACAGACGTTGGCACGTTAAAGAACACTCACTGCTACGGCCCTGAGTGCTAAACATAAATTTGTATTTGTGGTACTCGACGGGACGTAAAACAAACAAATAATCAATCGTTGACATAAAGTTTCCATTTCACCGTAAAATGAACGACAAGCGGTTTTTTGGGGGGCAACATATGATGCAGGCATGAAACAGGATTGGTTATTGGTTTTGATTGATTGTATATTGTTTAACACCCCCTCGAGAAATGTTCACTCAACAGGGGGTGCTTACTCCTCCAAGGCAACTGATCCCACCTCTGGTGTGTCCAGGGGTCAATGTTTGCCCAACTTGTTTTTGTATTATATTTGGGACTTACGAGATTAATCTCTGTTCTTTATCTTGGCCTTTACATGGAAACATCACCATTGCCGTTAAAGGGCCGCAAAATTTTGGTTTATGCTCGGCGATTTTGGTCTCTGAGCAGGGAGGGAACCCTCACTGCTAAACGACATAAGTGCTAAGCAGAGGTCTAAATTTGCAGCCCTTTACCGGCAATGGTGAAGTCTCAGTATGAGTGAAATATACTCAACGGGTTGAAAAACAAGCAAATAATCAATCATAAATCGACCTTTAGAAATTTCAAACTAGCTCTTTATTTGTTTGTTTTACATGTCGTCGAGATTTTTTCACTCATAACGAGACGTCTACAGTTGTAGGTGAAGTACAACAAATTTAGACCTATGCTTATCTCTCAGTGCCCTAGCATTGAGGGTTCTTAAACATGCCAACGCCTGCCGTGACACGAGACCTCCGTGTTTAAAGTAACATCCGAAAGAACCGTGATTCTCGCTTCTAAATGGCGAGTGTTTGTCGAAGGAGCAATCACTACCTAATTTCACATCTGAGGTTTGACCCAGCCATGTCACAAGCGGGGGTCGAACAGTTCAACTCACGACCACCCGGTTGCGAAGCGAACGATCTAACCACCGAGCTACCGCGACTGGTAGCTCTTAAAGAGAGCGCTCATCGAAACGTGCTCAATACAAAAAGACCAGCATATTTCCTTATTTGGCAGTTCTTGTGGTAGTTTAATCTATTTGAGAATTTTTCACTCAAGTAATAAGAGAAATCAGCAGTTCTAATTGAGCGCCCACAAATTTTGACCACTGCTCGTTGTTTACGGCCGTAGCTAAACTGGTACCCTATTGAATCTCGCTTCTTTCAGGTACAGCACCAATCAATGGGGTACCAGTTTAGGTCGTAGTATTGTGGGTTGTTTATCGTGTCAACGACTATCGTGATGCGCAACTTTCGTTTAAGATAAATGCAATATCCGAAAGATTATTGACTTTCACTTCTGATGCATGGTGATGGAACAGACCGCAACTATGTTTAGTGCCTAGATGAAAATTGTAAAGACTGTAAACTGATCAATCTCATAATTTTTATTCAAAGAATAAACAATTTCAGACTAAGGCAAACACGAGTCCCTGGACAAACCAGAGGTTGGATTGGGTGTTCAGGAGGAGTAAACATCCCCTGTCAACAGGTTACATCCGTGTGCGTCCTCTATCTTGATTAGATAAATATGGAGTAATCCATAATCAAAATCAGTATGTAAAAATTGCCTAACAATTTGTATGACCATTATTTCGTTCAGCATTCTGCCTAATGATATTATTGTTGCATTTTACAAATACATGTAACATCATTATTATTACAACCATAACATTTGAGAAATGCTTGCTTAAAATGAGGCTGTTGAGTGAAATTCCTGTAAAATCAATTTATATTTCCAACTACATTTGTAGTTTGCCTTGCGTTAATTTGATCATACGCAGACCATCTTCTTGCGTATTGAATCAGTTGAGAGACATAAACATCATACTATTATAGAATATAGGAGGTTGGCGATGGGAAGGCTGACGTCATATCGTTTGTCGTACATCTTCGCAGGGGCGGATCCAGAATTTGAGTTAGGGGGCGCAACATCATATGAGGCAGGGGTCTGGGGGCCACCTTGAGGCCCAGTGGGGACCAGGGCGACAGCCCCGGAAGCTCCAGAGTTTTAGAGATTTTGTAGGGCTTGAAATTTGTCTAAGAAGTAGTCATTTTCACTATATTTCTGTCATTTCCAATCAATAAATGACGCAAATTTTGAAGGTTTTTGAATGGATAACACTTTTCTCAGAAAACAACAATAAATCAAGATATTGTCATTGACTTTACTGATAAGAGGGGGACGCCGTGTGTATTTATTAATTTTTTCAGTGAAAAATAAAATTATATATTACACTTGATAAGTTTTAGCCTCCCCCCCCCTTAAATCCGCCACTGGCATGTATAGTTAAATGTCTGTGTTTAGCAAAACATTCAAAACGAAACAACCGTGGTGTCCTTTACTTGAACAAATTCACTGAAATAGATAAATGAATGGGAATATATATCGTTAGATACATGTAGATACATTTATGTAGATGCATATAAATGTCGAGTTGAAGGTCACAGCAAGATAATTTGTGCTCCTGTAAATTCCAACAGACTGTTGGAAAACATGGTCTTTTAAGATCTGCTCTCAAAAAGGCTACATAAATATTGTAAACGAAAAATTTCAACATCTTTTTAATATTTACTGTAGAGTGCATTGCACTTGTGCGAAGTTTAACAAAGTAAAGATTTTGAATGAATGATCACAAGATACGAATATTTCCGAGTTCGATTTTTAGCGAAGAAGCATGTGTTTGTGATGTCAAAAAGGTTTGACGCAACGCCGGAATTGAAAGTTGAATGGTAGGGCGAAACTATAAAAGAAACAAGTTTCCAATCAATGACACAGAATTAAGAATGACGGCGCAACTAATCAATTTTTGAATTCCTGCTGAAAAATTAAAAATTTGGCCAACATTGAGAATTTCTATCGGTTTCTTTAAGCAGCGGTTTTTCTTTTTCTTCTTTGAAACAGATATTTGAGTCCTCAGTATACATGTACATTACAATCTTAGTAAATATTTACAATTTTAGTGTTTTAATTTCGATATATTGTTGTATTCTGTTTGGGGCTTACAAGATTGATTACTGTTCGTTATCTTCGCCTTTTAAATGTACACAATCTGCGTATGGATCTTGATAAGTATAGTACATGACCGGGTATTTTAACCGCTGGGAATATTCCGACAGAAAAGAAAATATATCATAAATATGAAAATTTAAATTTCTTTCAGCTTTTCTGAAAAATACATGAGTATATGAACTGCAACTCCTCATACCAGCATACTTTTTATGTATCACTCCGCGCTTATTTATGTATCACTCCGCGCTTCAGGAAGTGTGTTGGCGTAAAGCGTTGCAGTTCAGGCCCTCATGTATTTTAAAAAATGAAATTTATTTTTTCCAATATCTTTTGTAAACCCGATACACCCTCCCGAAAGGAATCGGGGTTAGAATAGGTCCCTGGTACCCTTTGCTTGTCGTAAGAGGCGACTAAATGGGGCGGTCCTTCGGATGAGACAGAAAAAAACCACGAGTTCCCGTGTCACAGTAGGTGTGGCACGATAAAAATCACTTTCTGCTCGCCGAGCACAGACCTAAATTTTGGAGCCCTTGAGTTCCCGGCAATGGTGACGTCTCCAGACAAGAGTAAAAATCACAAGCGGGACGTAAAACAATATACAATCAATCAATAAACCTGTATATATATATAGTACCTTTATACATAGTACCTTTATATCTTTCCTTTCTGTGTGGTCATTAAGAATTTTGTTTTTCAAGTCAATTGTGTTTTGAAGAGTAGGGAGGATAACTTGTAGAACTGGTGTATAACAGCTGTAGGTCTCTGCATTGGTTGCTTCTCTTTCGTTATCGATCGATCAAGTCTGCATTATACAGTTATTTAATGTCTGATCAGTCAATAGAGGAATATTTTTCCGAGGTACTGGGAACAGCTCAATGCACGTTCTATTGCCCGAGGCGCCAGCCGAGGGCAATAAACGTGCATTGAGCTGTTCCAATACCGAGGGAAAATATCCGGTCTATTGACTGATCAGACATTAAATAACTGTTTTATACAATCTCATGTATATTGTTTGAGTGCTTAATTTTTTTTAACGTGGAAAAGTATATGTAAATGCATTTTTAAACATTACATTGCTACTATATGAGGTCATTTGAAGTCTATTGCATTACGTTGCGTTACGAACGTATAGTTAGCAATGCATCAGATTCCCGCAATATTGGCCGGTCAATGATCGCCGGTCCAAAATTCAAAAACTATTGACCGGCTGTCCAAAGTCACACAAAATAGATAGAAATATTTAATTTGTAATAAACAACAAAACCTTCAATAGGTAATAATTCTAATAACGCCTACAAAAAGGTTTTGTTTCTTCAATTCAATAGCAACCTAATTTTCTTTGACAGATAAATTCCATCGTTATCAACCTTGGTGAATATCATGTGGAAAATTTACTTCCACTCGTGTCGCAATTTATTTCCCTCAAGAAAACTGATTTTTAAAAGTATTTAACGATTACGTACTTTGCAACCTCATGGGTATTAACATATACATGTATTAATACTCCGGGTACTTTATTTAATATTCGGCAATGTAAAGCGTGAAACATTTCATTAATGTAACCCCTTGTCCATGGTAATATACAGTAGAAAGGGTTTGAAAGTCCTATCACTTACCATTCAAAATTTATGACCAATGTTAAAGTTTTGCAGACAAACAAATAGACAGACATGAAGACGGACAGGCTAAAAACTACATGGATTCACTGGTTATAAGTATTTCTGAACTGCATTAAAGAGTCACTAAAAGGAAAATCCAATATAAATATTGATGTTATTTGATAAACCATTGAACAGAAATTTGATGGTCAGTTGACCTCCAGTAATATGTGTGTCTTAGCAAATCCCACTTTTAGACAGCAGTGCGCCTGTAGGCAAGGCTTCTCCCGAGGTTTAACGAATGGATCCAACATTGTCTAAACGCCATTTATTACACACAGACGGTCTGAATTTTGTTTATTTTGATACACTTATTGGGTCTCATCTGATGTCAATTCAGTAATTAATATCGGCAACAGATGCACGTACCATGTGGGAATCCTTAACGATAGATTTACTTTTCCAATGTTTTGCCTTCGATATCTTTTGCCAGTCGTATTGATAGCCAATTTCTCATGAATGTGATGCGGTTTGAACCTTGAGAAATATAGTACGTCCATTTTAACGTCTGGGAACCTGACAGAAACGAAAGTAGACTGTAAATACTGCATGGAGAAATCAATTTCCGTTTTAAAATTCGGGAGGGTACGAACTGGCCGCTTTGCGCAGGCATGGATATCATTACGCGCTTCATGAAGAATATGTACGCGGATGTGTACAGCGTTACAGTTCATAGCCTCATGTATTTCCAAAAATGAAATTCATTCTTAAATGAATGCAGACAAATGAGTATTCCCTATTCTATTCAAAACTTAAAATACTCTTCAAATTGTGGTCCAATATACAAAACAAATTTATTGATTTCTACATTTCCCCATGTATTGATCAATAACAGAACGCTTGAAATATTGCACGAGTTCATTAGTATCTTTTCTTTCTTCTTCTTCTTTTTTTTTTTTTTTTTTTAGATATCCACTACAAGAGAAATTTGATTCGACACTGTCGCGTAAACTTCGGTTTTTTTTTAAATTTGGAATTATATCAATAAAAGTATGTCAGACGTGGGAAAAAAAAAAGAAAAAGAAATTTCCCGGTAAATAAACAAAGCCAGATATAGCTTTAAATAAACAAAGCCAGATATAGCTTTAAGAAAGGAAAAAGAAAATTTAAGAAAACCCACAACATTATACATGTACAGTGTCTTATCAAACCCCTGTAATGGAAGTTTAAGATAAATCATAGAATCGGCGATATAAAACATCTTTTAAGGGTAGTTACTGTTTATATTACCCCCACGAGTTCTCCATTAATAGCGATACAGTAGTCCTCAATAGCAATGTGTGATTTACGTCCTACCTGTACGTAATGAGATGTTGGACTTGTTATCATGAAGTTGTCAATGTGTTAGGTAACTCTCAGTACGTCATCTCTTCAATGGACTCCTGTAGTTTAGTGAAGGTTAATGTTCCTGTAGTCGAGGTTGTAATGATTGACAAACCGTGCATTATCCCTTATAGACGCTTATCCACTTATCTTTAATTCCATTAACCATTTCAACCGATGTCGTTCGTTATTTGTACTTAAAAATGTAACCAACTTAATTGTGGTTTGAGTGAATAAATTGAATTGAATTGTTCTCGTTAACCAGATTTGATAGCTGTGTACTGAATTATATTTAGCAAAAATTACCCCCACCCCCCAAGAACCCATACAAACAANAAAAAAAACAAAAAAAAACAAAACAAAACAATAACCCCCAAAACAACTCCCCCAACCAAATAAAAAAAAACCAAACAGACAATAACAATCGAAAGGCAAAAAACAAAACATAAAAACTCAACAAAGCAAAAAACAAACAAAAAAAAAAAACAAAAAAAAACCAACAACAAAAAAACCCAAAACACACACACAAAAAAACCCAAAAAACAAACCACCACCCTCCCCCAAAATGCAACACCAAAACAATACAATAACAAACTTACCAACAACAACAAAACCCAAGCTATTTTTTTCTTTATTTCTTTGCTTTAACGCCTTCCTTGTCACACGTCTGAGAGTGAGAGAGAGAAAAAATCCATCAACACTCACCTTTCTGCTTCGTGATCAGACAGAAAACAACCCGTGTTATTGACTACCGGAGTCAACCGGGGATGTTAAACAAAAACGATTTGTCTCATTATAAATGATTAATCAAATCAAACTAAGAATCCGAACTTGTAATCCCCTCAGAGTGATAGATCTAAGAAAAGGGGTTGAGATAGATTATCAGAATTCCAGGGTAATTTTTTTTTTTTACATTATACTACTAATTCAAGGTAATGAAAGTTTTGTCTTTAGCAAAACCTAATAAACTCAATTTTTATTGCACGGCACTTCCTTTCCTCTTCAGCGCTTTCTGTGAACATTCAAATTATTGACTGTTTGTATAGAACCACAATGCTTAAAACGTTTGATAAATTAGCCATTACACGGTCCATGTGTATTGCTGATATTAACACTGTACATCGAATTGATACGAACTGTGAATCGTGTAAATAATTCATTAGACGTTATCGTTACAATTGTTTTAATTCGTGTCTTCACCTCTTGTATTCCGTATCATTGATAATCTTTTCTTTTGGGTTCTTATACAATATAGCAAATCTGCATCCTGTAACTGTTTGCATTTAGTAATGGCATCACTTATTATTCTTAGATGAGAGTTTTCAAACCTGTGTATTAGCAGAGTAAATTTCGCTACGGTGAATAAAGAGCCTAATCTAATATTTACTCAGATACATTAAATACGGCTTAATGGTCAAGTAATGATTTGATAAATGTATAAACTGTTTGTTCACTGTGATAAAAATAATTTAGAGTTCGGATCTGAAATCCGCGTAATTACAGCTCGTTTAAAAAAGAAATAATGGATTCGCGGTATCAGCCTCTACAGTGGCGTAACCTTTTCCTTTCAATATATATATATAAATATAAATTCAAGACAATGAGGTCACGCTGACACTAGACGATGCTCACGCTCTGAAAATGTCAAGTGAACAACCAAACCGTTAACTTAAATTAATCGAATATATGTGTTTACCTCGCAACTTACCTCTGCATGCGATCAAATCTCCTGGTGCAGCCATTGTTAGTACTAATTGGCATAGTGTCAATGCAGGAAATGATAATATCTGTCAATATATTTTCAGGAATAAAGTTCCACAATCTGAACAGCTTATATGGAAGTTGACGAACGGGTCTAAATTCGACATGTACACAGGTATGACAGCTACAGGGAATTCCTCATCCAGGTAGATGGATATTTTGGAATCGAAAAGGTTACTTAGCAACGTTTTAGCATGTTTCACAGCATCTCTTCAAGTTGCTACTTGATCTAGCCTGAGAGCCAATCAGAGACCTTGTTGTATCTGAAAACGACGAAATCTCATCATGCCTTTACCAAACAATACTAGCAGCTCGAGCAGCAAAAGCGGAACGCTGCTAAGCTGTGTAGGAGTTAATAAGCTACCGGGAGGGTCGAAGGGACCGGCTCCCTTACCTCTCTCAAGTCCCCCCACAGGGAACAAAATGGGAAACGGGGCCAGTGCTTCTAGTATCAATGTAGACGGAGAAAATATAGATATTATCAAGCTTAAAACGCTGGTACCCGAACTTAAGAAAGAACTCAAAATCCGAGATGCCAAATTACAACGCTATGAAGTGGAACTTCATGAAAAATCAAAACTGTTGGAAGACAAGTGCATGGAAATTACTAAACTTCGAGCTGAAGTGGATAAACTACAATCTGTGCTGCATATAAAGGTTCATAAAAATGCGGGTGCCGCGGGAAAATTCGACTTTCTGGCTACTATTCAGGAGGATTCTCAAATGGCGGGTACTACCCATGAATTACGGACTAAAAAACAGGGGGTGTCTGCCGAAAGCCCCATGGCGCAGCAAAACGGGGTGATGGTGGAAATTAAACACATAGAAAAAGATTTCAGGTGAGTTGTTCACGATTTCACTATAATGAACACTTCATACTGAGAACAAAGTTTCCTTTTATATCTCTTCGTTTCCTAATTGTTGGAAATAATTAAGATGTTTGTAACAGGCAGCTTGTATTTGAGTATTATTAAGATAGGTAATACTTGTTATAAAATGCTGGAAAAATGATACACAAATCGATAAAGGGTAAGTTCCTAGGCATAAAACGAGCACCTGTTCAATTAACTTACTATACAGATTGGGTAATAAATCTAGTATTTTATAGCCTGCAAGGAAATATAACGAAAGGTTGACCTCATCCTGTTTTATTAGGCAGTTTACAATGTACTTTTCCTCGACAGAAATCGTCAATAAACGTCTGTATGTTGCGTATAAGATTTTGAATACCTGGTCGGATTTACAAAAGAAATACTGTATCAAATTATATAATTCTAATGTGATGCAAGAATGTAACTATTGATAGTGGTACCTCGCTTGTAACTGATGACATTTAAAGAGATACGAGTCAAAAATTCTCTCAGTGACGTTAAATGGTAAAATCATTTTGTGGCATCAATCGAACTTGCGCGTCAGATAAGTGTAAAATACACAGAATCTCACCGAATAAAGCCAGTCTCTTGTTACACTATTATCACTACATTATCCCTTTCATAGCCTTAGAAACACGTAACACGTCCACCAGAGTCAAAGCCAGCACCTTTAGATTATTTTTAGTTATGCTGTAATATAGTCAACAGCGCCTCGAGACTTTATTGACAAGTCTTAGCCATCAACAAGCAGCGCTACAGGAAAATAAATTAACTATATATAATGGAGGTTATTATTACACGTGTTATGTAACTTGTCATCCAATTTGCTGGAATTATTATTTATGTGGTCATAATTAAACGATTCGAGCTTTGCGATATCCGATCACCGATCAGTAATGAAATCGCGCATCTTCTGGAATACCATCACTCGGTCAACATTGATACGTCTCAAAATCAACCTTACTTTAGCCGATAATTACTGCCGAAAGGACGCAGAGAAATATATTTCTAATGGAATATTTCGCTGAATAATGAAAGTTGTTATTTACCCTTTTGAAAGTTTTGAAATGCATGCAGTTATATTGACAGAAAATATGCTACTTCGAACATACCTGTAATGTGTAACGTCTTATATAAAAGAGGCAATTAGCGTTACCTTAGGTATTCGATGAATAACGATTATATTTCATATCTAATAAATGAATGGTACATGTATGATTTTTGTGATCATGGTATCATTTGGAAGGGCTATCAAATAAAAATAATCTAATTCATTTCTGTTGAATTTATTTCACTTTGAATTTTATATTGAAGGAAGAACATGTTTTGTTAAAATATATTTTAAAAAGAAATTGCATTTTTATAAATTTCTCTCGGTAAAAAGTTATACCAATCTTCTCTATAAGAACATGAAAGATACCACAGATATATTTAGAAAATTAGATTTTTCGAACTAAGCTGTGGGACGGATAACTCTTCCAAAACGTATAGTCGGCTTCTAATCATTATTCATGTGAATTTGAACTACATGTATATCACTTCCATCATTAAATTTAAACAATTTTCTGGATTATTAATTGTTTAATCGCCTTTCGTTATGCATTGAATACCTTAAAACGTTTGTTTGTTTTAGCTTTACACAAACCTTCGAGAATTTTTCGCTCATATTGAGACGTCACGAGCTGTAGGTGAAGTATCACAAACGTAGACCCATGCTTAGTGCTCAGGACCGTAGCAACGCCCCAACGCCAGTCGCGCTATATCCTATCTGGAAGGCCCGTAACTCTCACTTCTAAATGCCGAACGTCAGACAAGTATGACGCGGCCATGGCACGAACGGATCTCGAACTCGCGACCTTCCGGTCACGAAGCAAATGTTCTACCAATGAACCACCACGATCGGTCTACGGCATCTCTCCTTATGTAACATTCAATGTCCATGACTGTCATACATTACACATATATTGCATAGAAATATAAACAATTACGTTCCCATTGGTTGTAAGATACGTTGATTTTGCACCTTACTAAACGTACAGTATCGTATTATACCTTACTATGTACCGTATAATTGCGGGTTAGAATAGGTCCTCAGTGCCCCTTGCTTGTCGTAAGAAGCGAATAGATGAGTCTGTCCTTCGGATGAGACGGATTAAACCATGGCTCCGTGTCACAGCACGTGTGACACGATAAAGATCCCTCCCTGCTCAAATGCCATGAGCGCCGAGCATAGGCCTAAATTTTGCAGCCTTCACCGGCAATTGTGACGTCTCCATATGAGTAAACAATTCTAAGGCGGGACGTTAAATAATATAGTACATAGAATAGATTTTATTAAACCAATTTAGGGCCCATAAGGGCATACAAGTAAAAGAAAATCAAGACTGATAGTAACAAATACAGATAAAGACAAATTGAACGTATATAATAGTAATAATAAATGACTATTAAGGATGTGAGTTTTATCGATATATCAGTATAATAATTCGTCCACGATACGTATCGCGATACGGCTGCTGAAAAACCGGTATTTTCAGACATATGTAAATTGCGGAAAAATTATTGATACAGAAGTCTGATTTGTTAAAAGTTCTGTAAATGTTCATTGTTTAATACTCAACAGATTTACATATCTGTAATATCCATATTTTTATTTTTCTTGACATAGGTTGGGAGTCATTTGATAATTATCTGATCTGAAATTTACTTAATATAGTTTTCTAATACAACAAAAAAGTCGAATATACACTAAATTTGACAGTTTTGACCAGAGTTTGTTCGAATAGAAGCGAATTCTAAACTCAGTATTAAAAGAGTATTTGAAGTATGAGGGTGTTTAGATGTATGTAGTCTTAAACGTTGTTTTAACAGGTCAAAACAGCTGATAAAGGATGCAATTTTAGGCAACGACTTCTTAAAGAATTTGGACTCCACACAGGTCCGGGAGATTGTGGACTGTATGTATGAGAAAAGAATAAAACAGGGGAATTACATCATCAGGGAGGGAGAGGCTGGTCAACACGTGTATGTGTCCGCAGGTCAGTATAGATACGGGTCCGCTCGTGTCAGGGTAGCGAAAAAAGATCGACCATGTGTCATTATTTCTTTTAGAATGTTGTACATGTAAATCTCTCTTCTCTCTCTCTCTTCTCTTCTCTCTCCTTCTCTCTCTCTTTCCTCTCTCTCTCTCTCTCTCTCTCTCTCTCTCTCTCTCTCTCTCTCATTTCAATGTTTTTGTTACCGTCTCCAAGAAGACGGTAACATAGTTGGAAGTGATATTACAATCTCCGGACTAATCACTTCCTTACTTTGTGATTGGTAGAAAATGCATGATGTGAAAATTGCTTAATTCCCATTGGTTAAAATGCCGTTTTGTCCAAGGGAGATAATTTTTCTGTGATCTAATTTACGTACGAATTAATAATTTAACACCATTTTCAATCTTTAAAAAGATGACAACCGAACTTAGAAAAACGGCAATTAAGTGGAATTGATACACCACTATTACAAGACATTTATATGACATTATTTATTTAGAGAAAGCATTTCATTTTTATACGTGAAAACCGAAACACACTCGTTATTCTTTGTTTTGTTTGCTTTTCATTTGGTGGGAGGGACTAAAATTATGGTAGATCTAACAGGGGTGGGGATAACACTTAGAACTATATGGCTTATCGGATAGGGTTGAAACTTTGTTGTTGAAGGACAAATAGAACTCTACAAATTGAAATGAAACAATACGGATGTGAATACAGATAAATATAGTGTCTACTTTAACGCCGAAAATGAAAGTAGAATGCAGATGCAAGAAATCAATTAATACATGAGGGTATGAGCTGCAAAGCTTCACGCACCTGTTGCGGAATACTAGTACATGTACACGTACTTTTCATGCAGCGCCTTAGCACTTCATTCATTCGCGCTCGTGACAATGGCTTTATTCTCATAAACAAATTTTGTTGTTGAGAGAACAATATAGTTGTAATGGTATACACATATCATATAGGAAACGTGTGATATTTTCATTGTAAAATAAGAGTCATATTCTGCACGCTGGGATTAACCACGTTTCATTATCTTCATGTTTATCATGATGTGAGATGGGCGACGTGAAAGATGTAGATATTGCAAAAAGAATATTTATACCTAATTTCCACTGCCATGCGAGTTCTTTGACCATGTCAACTCTTTAGTTAGATGCGATTTCTTCCAGAAACATTACATTAAAAAACTCTACAAGAAACCATACACCTTCAGAGGAATGAGCAAATGCTATAATTAAAACTCATCATAAACTATCAAAATTAAAAGTCACGTACAATTTTATTAATGGACACGTTAACAGCCTACAGCTTTCCAGTGTATTTTTTATATCTCGATCCAGCTACCAAGTAATTAGTCAAATGCATCCGGGTTCTTATATCTGATTGATCATTTTCTTTTTTAATTATGTAAGTCCTCAACCGATATGTACAGCACTGATTGTCAGTATTAAGGTTAGACAGTTTGCAAATGGAAAAAGGGTATGTTTTACCCATTAATGTTAAGTTAAGATGAGATAGCGTACTGGGGATAGTTTTTCAGGATTAATGTTTATAGATGTAGTATCAGACGCCTAACTGAGGGCTTATTCACATGGGGAAACCTTCATATTGTAACAGAACGATGTCAACCTCATCGATTTATTTCATTCATTTTCCATGTTAGGTACATCATAGATAGGAATAATAAAAAAAAATAACCCTTCGTTTCTAACTGACTAGCAATCCTGTTGTACTTTAATTTCATATCTGAGTTTTTGTTTTATCATGTTTTACAATAAGTGGGATTTTCCCCCTTGGATATTGCACCCATAATCTTTCTATTAAGAGTTTTCAATCTCATAACTTAGCCGAATATTATCAAAACATAACAGTGATCCACAAAAATCTCCACGAATGTATGAATTTTAATTTTGTTTTCACATTCTAAGTGGCTTTTTGCGGAGATATAAATAGCAAACACTCTCCAGATCTATCCGAAGTACAGTCTACGTCAGATCGTTTTTGTAACGTTTCTGTTCATTCCCTCCATGTGGATTTTTAACATTTTTGAAACTTATACTGCACCGATAAAAAACAACAAACAAACAAAACTAAGTCGTGCATAAATGCAGGAACCAGATACGACGTTCATTCTCTAGAACGTAAAAAGGCTACTCCGTTCAACTATGGGTCACTAAGGCGGAGGCTGGTTCTATCATAATGTCCAATGTCTCATCAACAGGAAGTACTTTTTTACCTTATTGAATTTTAATGCCACACTTCTCCAAACAATTGAAGTGTCACTGAAGTTCGGGTTCGGTATATAGGTAAATACATAAGCTAGATAGTTTCCTGAGGATCTCGGTATATATATTCGTAACGGTCATCACGATAACGAGCAATTCCTCGTCACAATAAAAGAGAAAACCGAACGATAAACCCTAATGCCCGTTATGATAAGTGGCGGATCGTTGATACCACTGTACACACTTTTAAACTGTTACCTGTACCATGATAAACTCTCCTAAGTCTGTACACACCTTAGTTTCAGTCGGAAACCCGAATTGCCTCGGAAGGAATTAACCACTTGAATCCAAATGTTATTCCCAAGAGATTGTTTTCAAATTCTTTATTTTCTTTCTCACAGCATTCTTCTGCAATAAGTGATGAGATTGTTTCCAGTGGGTATTAAACTATGGTAATTCGAATCGCATCATAGTCTATCAATATCTGTCTTTTATCGTAAACATGAAATGTATTCTTTTAGGGGAAAAAAGGATATTTTAATGAAAGGAACAATATTCCACGTTTATCTTACATAATTCCCAAAACATAATTGGTGTAGATCCTGTCAGACAGAAAGGTATCTGCAAAAATAATACCGAGAAAGACCTGTAAAAACGTTGATCACAGGGGAGGTCTGATTTTTTTAAGCTCATGCTGCAGTGTTTAAATGCCACTTAAGCTATTGTAGGGTACTTGAAGCAATAGTGACGAACGGTTGCTTCTCTGAGAGGGTTACATATTTGAAACATCTTTAGAAGCGTGAAGAGTTGCAGTTCACACCCTCATGTATCTCCAAACATGACAATATACAAT
>CAJDSM010020751.1:0-14377 GCA_903981925.1 Ostrea lurida
AAAAAAAAAAAAAAAAAAAAAATACCTGAAAGAAAAATTACTTGTAGGAGAAATTATCCAAACATTCGCATTTTCCAGCAGTGTTGGTCCTTTACAGATAATCAGTGTTAATAACTTCTAACGATTGACAGAATGTTAATGTTTCTTTTCAAATTTGTTCATTCTATGTTTGATGTTTTCTTCTTCTTTTGGGTTGTTTTTTTTTTTTTTTTTTCTAAAACACATTTAGCGACAATAAAGGGTTTTTAAAAATCCGTTTAGCTGCTTTTAGCTGATATTATTAATATATATACTTCAAAGTTCAAGTAAAGTCTCAGTGGTCGATAATAATATTCAAAAAAGTAAACAAAGAAAACACAAAAATTCTCCGTAAGCTTTAGCGCTTTCATTCTATCTCAGAAAGCTTTACAATAAATGTTTACATAACAGTAACATAGTGACAGTGATTGATGGACGTCACGGTGAAGTGGAACCGTTTAATGTTCTATATTGTGACGTCATTAGATAATACATCAATGTGGAAAAATTACAGGGAAAATCACAAGAGACTATTAAGTTTAGGTTTTAAAGTATGAATGAAATGTTTTCTTCTTTTCACGTCTCTGGATAGCACCCAGCACATTTCAGTTTATAAAACGGAAAAAAATAGTAAAAATGTTTAATTCCCACAGGTTTCAAGGTGAAGCACTTATATATTATATAATAACAAATATTTTGAAGGCCGATTGAGTATACTCGACAGTTCTACAAATTCTTCTGGAGTATATTGAACATTGCGTATTATAAATATCTAATATGCTTCATGACATGACATTCAGTATAATAAAACAAATAGTGAATGCAGCTAATAATAGTGATGGTATCGTTTGCATTTCGGATCTCAAGATGAAATCTTGCTATCACACATTTCTTATCTCATTACAATAAAATGGCTAAAATGTCGACAAAATCGAGTAAAACCTCAATCAATCAATCAATCGATCGATCTATCAATTTCTCTTTCATGCTGAGATCTAGCTATAACACATCTCTTATCTCATGTTGATATCTAGTTATCACACATCTGTTATTTCCTGTTGATATCTTTGCTAGCAAACATCTAGTTACCTAGCTATCACACTCTATTGTTCTCAATGTTGATATCTAAGCTATCAACAAAATATATTGTCTCCATGTTGAAATATCTAAGCTATCACAAATCTATTGTCTCATGTTATTATCAACCTATCACACCTCAATTATATGGTTTTTAATGTTTACGCTGGTTGACATGTTGACAATGAATTCACTTTCAGTCTCCTTTGAAATTGCAACTATGTCAGCTACCAGCCAGTTCTGGTTGTGCTTCTTGACTATGTCACTGCAATAAATGATCGATCCCCCAAAAAAAAACAACTCCAGGTAAAACCCAATCAATTAATCATCCAGTCGAGCTCTCATGCTGAGATATTGAGGTCTAGCTAGCATACATCTATTATCTCATATTGAGCTCTTACTTTATCCAACATCCATTATTTCATATAGAGATCTAGCTATCACACATCCATTATTTCATGTTGCGATCTAGCTATCACACATCCATTATTTCATGTTGAGATCTAGCTATCACACATCCATTATTTCATGTTCACGGTTTACGCTGGTTGACATGTTGACAATCACGAGGTTGTCTTTCTTCTCGCATTCCAAGTTCTCGTTCAACATGGTGACACTTCCAGGGACCATGTTGGACGAAATTCCATTCGTTTCTACATCACTTCTCTCAGGTTGCTTTGAATCTACAACGATGTCAGCTACCGGCCAGTTTTGCCTGTGATTCTTTATGACGTCATCAAAGAGATTTTGAAAGCTTAGACTAGAGGTGTCTACTTCCACGTCAGCGGGAGGCTTGAAGATAACGTTGTGGAAAACCCAAGGTAGAAACCCTCCCGCAAGGGTAGCCAGCATTTGATTAACTCCAGTAACTGAGTATTCGTTTCCAAATGCCATTACAACAAGTACAACAAAGAAAAGAAATAGAACAATTGTCAAAAACTGACGCAATGCACCAACTAAATTTTTTAACAGACTTCCTGGACAGCCCACGTTATCAATGGAGGCGGATTTAAAAAACAATTTTCGACTAATGTATGGTTTGTCCTGATTATCTAAGAATAGTAGAACGCGCGGGAGTTTCCATTTTAAGAGGCCATTGGACGTATGAACAGAGGGAACCTTCAGTTCAGCCTCGACCTCATGGTCTTCTACGCTGATCTGGAAGGCAGTGTTTGGCTGTGTTGCTGCTGTCTTCCAGGCCACCTTGTTAACCTGTTCTTTCGCTCTTTTGAGAAGCGCCTTGTTGATGGCTTCATTAAAAGCTTGATATTTCTTAGTAACACTACCAAAACAGTCTCGAGCATACAGTGACAACATGAAAAGCAAGGAAACATATTTCAGGGTTTTTGAAGCATTGAGAATGACACCAATTAAGGTGTAGACTATCATCTCAACAAAGAAAACAATAACTTCGACTACTAATATTACACATGAGACCAAAGCTAAAATGCTAATCAAAATGGCAATAAACTGTACAATACGAAACCTACCACTAGATTTTGTAGACAGACGGGCAAAGGTTTCTCTTCTAAGAAGGCCAACTACTTCATTTTCCTTATTCAATGTGTTTTCAAATTTAAAATTTGGGAAGACTACAATGACCAGATGACACAGTAAACGCAACGCTATGTTGAGTGTTGGTATGCAATAAAATGCAAGAACCATGATGGCAACTGGTAACACGAATATCCAGTATATTCCTACGATTAAGAAACCGAAAATTCCATATTTCTTGAATGGATGAAGCAAAGTTCTTGTAGCCCATCCAAATGATCTCGAATATGAAGATCCATGCATGTCTTGGAAGCACTTACAGAGAACTATCTCCATGTTTCTTTTTATTTCTGACGTAATGAATTCTAGAAATCCAAACAGAACACCGTTAATTACAAGTACAGCGTAGCAAAAGACAAATATACCGTGAACAGGTGTTAAAAAGCTCGTCAAACTTCCGGGGAAATATGCAAAGTGCACTTCCAATTTCCTGTCACGTGCAGCATCGTCCTTGTGACCATATTCACTGTTTTCATATCGATAAAAAATGGCAATTCTGAAAATCAATGGAATGATGACCAAAATGCATGAAACAATGAACATAAGCTTTTGTAAACAATGATACCACTTTAAATGTTTGATATTCAACGAAGATTTTTTGAACGGTTGAAATACACTACCGGTGCAACATGGATTTAAGGAATTCCTTTCCCGGATTTGACAACGAAAAAACGAATCATAAATGGATCTGATATATCCAACTGGGACATCATTTTGAGGAATCAAACGCTCACGCTTAACGTTGAATTCTATCTTTGAAATGGTGAGTGAATAAACAGTATCTTCATCCATTTCATCCAACTGTTTCTTAAGTGCATTCATTTGAGAGATGTCGTTAATGTTTACAATATTTTCGGCTGTTGGTGGCGGGTTCTTTAGGCAAGTCTTCTTTATTCTGACTTGGATTGGATTTTCGCAGTTGAATTCGTACTTCAAAGTTTTGTACTTGTCCTGATACCATGCTTTGGGTATGAGAAATGGACAAAACATAAAAACAAGCAAATTCATTACATGTATGCAGTAGAATAAAAGACGGACCCATATGTCTTGAACAAGTTCTTCACACACGATATTACCGTTTGTAAATTTAGAACAACAAACATGGTAGAATACTGCTCTATTGTTAACATTTTTAATGTGCATGTTGCAAATATGTTCATTGTCACTGAGACTACCACCAGCGCCCTCTGGTGAAGATTTCTTGGGAAATCGTTCAGTAGAATATTTCGGAGAACCTTTCTCCACTTCCTTTATATCCTTTGTAATAAGCATCCTGTTGGTTTTTCCTGCAATTCTACTTTCATATTTTCAGTGCCGTATGTCAGGTGGAAAGTGAAAGTATTTCAATCCCGTTTTCAAAAATAAAAGTCCTTGACCATGCCGACCGGTACTTTTCCCAGAGAAAAGGTTTGTAAATGTCAGATTGTGATTCTCCAGGAATTTGTCCAGAGTGATTAGGAAACTTTAGATCATAGATGATAAGTTTGGTTCCGGCGTCTAGAAGTTGTTTGATATCGTGTCTCAGCATTTCAGATATAGGCGTCACACTGCAGTTTTTAGAAAAAGTCACCAAATTTTCTTGATGCAAATCTAACGAATTAAAAGTTACGGATATATTTTGAAGCACAGAATAATTCCCGGAAAGACTCAAGCCTGGCTGGAAAATTACACAGACGACAAATACAAACAACTCCATTTCGATGTTTGGTTTGAACACTTAAATGTTGTTCATGTAAACCTTGACTCGAGCTCGTTAATATTGAGACTTTGAACAATGTTATTCACTGTGAACCATAGTCGTTGAGTTTCACGAATGAATCAGTCAACCAAACATTTAAACTTAAATGGTAATGCATGTTTACATTCAAAATTTAAAGGAAGCATAACGATCATAAAAATAGCATCATTTTCCAGGTACCCTGTTGTCGAACAGTTCTTATGAACAAGGACATTAATCGGTAAATGGGCTGAGTTGCAACACAAGGCGGACTTTGTAGTGAGAGAGGGGTCCAGTCTTGAACGGTCCGTGTATACCTTAGCTACAGGGGACGAATCTCCTGGGGGTCGCTCAGTCTTTCTGTAGGTAGGGCGGTTTCAACTACGTTTCCATAGTGCCGTATCATTAGAGCGGAAACACTACACGGATTTTCTAGAAGCTATTTTGGTTAGTCGACTTCTCAAAAAATCAACAGGAAGACATGTGTTCTTCAATGATCACTTCGATAGTCTTTTTTGTATGTTTTCATATTTCGATAGACAAACTATGCATTGTTCATTTTATTTTAGTTTAAGAAGTCACGTGGATGGACAATACTACACATTTTCCAATGGGCATACATCGTCTCTATTTTGGTAATTGTTACAAGAGATTTCCCTCCAGACTGATGATGACATGGCTTACTTTCATGCTGTATTTTTTTACTACATAAGCTTCACTATGCTGTCCCAGTTGATATTTCTCGATTGCTGCACTTTAGAGGCAGTTGCGACCCATGGAAAATAAGATAATGTACATTAATCTAATAAATCCTATAAATAATACAAATCAAGTGTATGGTAAGCTCAGAGCCCAGGACACTTCAGATGTAGGATCAGGATCCTAGGAGGAATAAGCATTCTTTGTTGACAAATATAATCAAAGATAGGCATGTGTTGCTTCGCGGTTCCAGAAAAGTTACAAAACCTTCTACTCGACAGTTCTACTGATCTGCTCAACATTGTATAGAAACTTACAACTGACCTACACAACATTTTATAGAAACTAATACAACTGATCGGTCACAACCTTGTATAGTTAAAACCTACAACTGATCGGCACAACATTCCATTGAAATATACAACATACTTACACAACATTTTATAGAAACCTACAACTGACATACATTGTACACAATATTTTATAGAAACTTGCGATTTGTAAACAACAAACTGGTACTGCAAACAACTCGTCAACATTCATTGACATTCGTGTGATTGGAATACAAAACGCATCCTTCACCTCAGACAATATTTATTTCCATCAACATATTTTATATGATACATGTATTTACATTCCCTTTCATTTGTTCAGAAAATGACAAATAGCATGGGTTTTTCTTGATCGAGATATTTTGTGGGAAGTTCCTGTTTACGGAGAAACGAACTCATTAGCAATTCAGTGTGGGATTCAACGAAGTGATCTCACTAGCATTTCGGTGTGGGGTTTAAAGGAATTTTTCAAATTCCTTAAGAGTCAGGATTCATGAATGTTAATATATTGATCATTTAAATTCAAATCATGTATATGACACTTGAATATCCACAAGGTATTAGGTACATATTACATAATATGTTTAGCTTTCATTATTCAATCTGCAATTTTGATATACCCCCTGTCCAATCCAGGTCCTACGACCATAAACTGAGAATATACTTAAGTCAAAATTTCAAATCCAGATAACATTTGAAATAATTTTCATAAACATAAAATTTTGGTATGCTTTTGCATTTGAACTTCCTTACAAACCTGCCGTTTTTTAAATAGTTGCATTTGAATTTCCTTTAAAAATTTGCCGTTTTTTAAACAGCTGTGTCAAATAAATCTTGAAATATAAATAAATTAAGAATTTGACTAAAGTTTATTTCTAGTTTATTATCTTGCAACCAGAAGTTCGAATTTTGAGTATGATTTTACAATACAAGACGTGTTCACTTGACAATGAAATGGGGGGGGGTGCTCATAGTAAAATTTTCTTTTTTCAATGCAATTCCCGACCAGTTTGTCGTAATTGACTAATAATATATAGGCCCTCTTTATTCAACGGAGAATATTTTACTCAGAGACTTTTTCTGAAAATCAGATTTGCATAATAGTCTTTTAAGATATTTCAATTGTCGTTTGCTGTTAATAAAAGTGTATTTCTTCATGACTTTTCCCATTTTTTCATCTGTCTTTAAATAATATGTCGTTGAGTTGGGGTACAATAAGTGTAACATTGGAATTCCGTGGTTTATGTGTTGTAGCAAACGGTAAAATGCGTGGACTTGTTATTCAATTGGTTGTGAGTTTGTTGAAAAGGTTTTCTCTATTGGGCTCTCTGGCTTTCTTGATTCCGTCTTCTATTAGTTTGATGGGATAATTCTCTTTCTGCAAATAATTTGTCAATTCTTCTAAACGCTGCTCTCTTGTAGTTTCCTCACTGACGATGGTACATATTCTTCTGGCAAGGTTTAATGGTATGGCACTTTTTGTGTATGTAGGGTGCGAGGACGAAATGTGTAAATATTGATGTGTGTCCGTGCGTTTGTAGAATTATGTGTAATTATTTTATCCTCTCTTTTTATAACAGAAACATCAAGGAATGGTATACAAGACGTACTGTGCTTCATTATAAACTTTAAACTGGCATCCAATTAGTTAAGAATGTTCTGACAATTTTCCAGATCCGTTAAATCTCTATTCCAAATAATGAAGCAATCATCGAGGTATCTTTTCCAATTTTGCATGATATATACACCAAATTCTTTATCAAATGATTCTTGATTTTTTTATACAATATTTCCTTTAAAAGCTGAGTGTTGGAATGTTCAGCAAACGAGATAATATTCGATGCTGACTTGGTATAGTATGGACATTCCGTGTATCCGGGTTTATGACCTTCACCTTTACGAACTTTGCACCTAGGTGCATAAGGACAATCTCCTTTGGGAAGTTTCCCAGCAATTCGAACAGCGAATCGAACGCTTTGCAGAGGGTTGTCCGTAATGGTATATGAAACATTTTAGCCCAGCACAAGTGCTTGTGCGCGGGATAAAGTTGCCTTCTGGAAGAGCTTGTGCGCAAATAAACCTGTTACCATTATGGTACATGTATATGTAGATGAATCAAACTCTTTTTTAAACAAAACCACATATATGATAATACATGTATATGTCTTTCGAAACTGCTTTGACCAAAGAAAAAAAAGGGGGGTAGTTTCTGTGTTGATGACATATCAGTATTTTGGGGCTTTTTATAAAATAAAATATTTTAAAACGTTTCTTTTCATGAATGAATTTCAATGAAAAATAAACCACAAATATATATAGATGATACTTAAAACGCACGATAACGTATTTATTAGCCTACTTTTCTTCCTACAGCGCATGATATACCTGCGAAAGGTATGAATTAAGGCTAATTGTGCTTATTTCTGAGAATGATTGATAACGTCACAAAACATTGGAAATTCTGAAACGTAGGAGTGTCCCCTCATGTAAAGTTCTTTTACTTTATTGGCTTTAGGCTTGAGATTTCGATATTCTTATGCCTTTTCTATGAAATAATTATTATTTTATATCTTTCCAAATATTTAAGTTTCAACCAGCGCTGATGAGAAATTAATTTTCGAAATTTGTCACAGATTCTCATTTAACGGCGTCTTCCTTTAATTTATATGTTCGTACCTGTACATCATCAAATTTTCCGATTTAAAGAGTTCGCATTTCTCTGCTCCATTTACCACATATACCTTAGATGTGTTCGCTGCTCCAATGAACACAGATCGCTGTTACAGATTACATAAACGTATCCTTTTTTCCCTCGCACGCTCTCTATTATTTGGGTGGCACCTGACGTCGTTGAAGTAAATGATCACCTAACTTTCCATATTAAGATTGTTCTTACAGCGTAAGTGGTGTACATGCCTCCATAAGTAAATATGTAAAGAAAATGTTGTCTTGCTACATGTATACATATGGTATTTTGATGTATTATATCACACACATGCATTAATCATATACAGGATCATCAACATACATTTCTTACTTTAGTTCAATATTGTTTTATAACCGCCAATAAAATGTTTAGGTTAATATATATAATGTTAATTAACATGATGTAAGGGGATCATTATTTTAAACTGAATCCCATAATAAAATTAAATGATGCGAAATGTGATAAATGATGCTTACTCCTCCATGGCACCTGATCCTGCCTTCGCTTTCGTCGAAGGTCCGTGTTGCCCTACACTCGATTTTGTATGTGTTTTTGGACTATGATTACGTTTGATACTTTGTTACTTCGCCATTTTATATGATATCCCTGTCTCATTAACATTTTAACTTATTGTATAACATCATGAATTATATAAAAGTGAACACATGGTGGACATCTGGAGTGTTCTTAGTGTGAACAAACTGTCGATATCAGTTGTAATGTGATAATGAAATATATGAATGTAGTGTAAGCAAATTCTTCAGATGGTAAAAATGGAAATCCCTATTAATGAGGGACAATCTGACGTGTGTGAGTAACGTTACTGGGATGTAATCCGTACTTAGATTGATAAAGAAGATAATCTCTGTAAATCTTTCCTCTGCCATTTCTATACTAAGATATGTTTCAATTGTTCGGCAGTCCGAGTGGTACACTCTGTTGAAGTTATTATATAACATAATTCCAGACTAACATATGCCAGAATTAATGCTTGCCTAACTTTTAATTTTGCAGACATTTTGGGAATTATGAGATTGATCATTTCGCCATTTCATTATAACAAATAAAAATAGCTAAGCTTTTTTCTCATTTGTGTAAAGCGGGACAACTCTTACGTACAGTAAGAACGGGGAAAACGGAGATATACCCTCAGTATGTATGAAATACAACCAGGGGCAAATATCTCTCTACTCCACTGAATGGACCGGGATATAATCAAGAATTCACAGTACATTATCATCTATACGATAAAGACTTGTTTAGTTCAAACTACAGTTTCATAGTCAATTCTGAATTCAGAACACTGTGCGGATTACTACGCTTAATATGTATTTAGGACTTACGAGATTGATCACTGTTCGTTATCTTTGCCTTTACATGTAAACATAAAACTCCCTGTATGATTAAAGACGCACGAAACAAACTGTCATTACATGTGGAATTTTGAATACAATCCGCAAGGACACTATGAATATATTTTGAAATATGTTTTTCATGTTATAATGTTAACAATAGATGCTTTGTATGACTTATAGTGTGATCACTGAACATGTGACGCTTATCTAGCGTTCTCGATACATTCTTCGAAGTCGTAAAATTGTCTAAATGTGCGTTTAGAAGATTGCTTATGGAAAAGAACTATTAAAGAGGTTCTAGGGTGAGGTTTAAAGTGATGTCAATTTTTTGGGAAGTGTATTTTTTATTTCTACAGTGAAAGAAAATCGGGAAATTAAAAAGAAAAAAATTGGGTTTTCATGCTTATTTTCGAGCTACAGTGTTTTAAACATGACCGTTTTACACTTAAAATTCACTCAAGATTTATTCATTTATACTCCATTCGTCTGTTGTTGTAAACAAAACAAAAGGAATTATTATACAAATCAATCATTACATGAAAAAGATACATAATACAATCTTACAATACAGATATAAAAAAAAAAAAGATTGAATACTTGTAATGGAAATAAATAATGACCTTTTGCACTTGGTATACGGGAAAACTCATGACATCGAATTTCAGAGTTAAAAAATACATTTTTAGGAGTGATGTCAATTTCTTGAAATTCACGTAATATTCAGAGTCTTGTCTCAAAATTTAAAATGGAACTTTGAAAAGTAGAGGATTTCGGTCAAATTTTTAAAATATTGGCCAAAATACGGATTTCTTGCACAGAATTTTGAGTAAATTGAATTGGACTTTTTAAAGAATATGTATTCTGTTTGGAAAAATACCTCAACAAAATTAATAAATAACAATAGTTGAACTAGTTCCAAGTTCCATCTACTTGTATAATTTAATTTTAAAACACTGTAATATACGAGTAGGGGTATACAAATAGAGGTTATACTGGATGAAATAGAAACTGTAAAATCATGCTTTTTGATTAATCAATCCTTCCGCCACAAAATATAGTCCCTACCAAACCTTTTCAAAATCTGAATTGACACAAATTTTTCAACTGGACAGGGTTCAATTGAAATGTGTAAATATGTTTGCACCGATGGGGTCAGTATTGAACCAGTAAATACTTAGTGATAGCGTCCTGCGCAGTTGCTCTCAAAAGCTCAGCCTACAACATCCTTGTTTCTAATATTTTTATGTATATTACATGCAATAAAATACGTTCAAACTACATATATTTCAATTACATTTAAATGTAGATCTGGCAAAACATTGGGGACAATTAGCACCAAAAACAGGAACATTTGATACTGGAAAATCAAAACTGTAACTTGATAATTAGCGTCCTAACAACAACTGTATTTAGAACACCTGATTTTATATCTCTGGTTCGTTTTAAGGATTCGTGTTTGCCATATTTCATCTTAATATATTTTGCAGTATTTTTGTTATTGATCCATGTTCGCCATCTTCAGCCTTTTCATCGACACAAGTACATGTACATGTAGCAGGATTTCACAAGTTCGTTCAATATAATATTTGTGGGTTAGTGTTAACCATCAGAACATTAACAGGCTTAAGATGATAAGGTATTCCTTATTCCTGCGTTTCGTAGAATATCGGGAAAACATTGTATGAAAGGAACGTATTCGATTGATATAGCCTTAGTATATATAGGCGTGGTCACAGGACGTCAATGGAATTACAGTATAGGATATATTGTTTGGTCATTCTAAATCAGCTTTACCCACGTGAGCGCACGGGAAAAATGAATAAATAAATAATAGTATTTTGGGGGTTACATATTGACTAGTATATTCATATTTTTGTTGTGTTAATTTAAGCTTTAATCAAAATGATATTCAAAGAAACATGTACAGTGTTTTTTCATAGATTGTACAAAGGATGCACGTCCGGCCGTATCAATGACGAATCGTTAACTTTCGAGGGCTTGCTGTGATATGGGGTCTCCGTTCCGAGATACCCGTAATTCTCGCTTCTGAATCCCGAGCGTTTGGCGAAAGAGCAATCACTAGCTATATTGAAATCTTGGGTTTGACGCGACCATGGCACGAACGGGGCTCAACACATCTAGGTTAATGGTTTCCATAGTAAAATATGCTATAAATTTGGAATGAAATTACACGTACAATTCATAAACATAATTCTGATTCCTACGTATAAGTACCAGAGCAACACTACCACTATGTTGACTTCAATCGTGTTACTATAAAGTCCTATAATGGAAATTTTCCGTGACGTCATCTGAGTATAACGTAACAAAACACCAAGAGGCCTTACTTATACACAAAAGTTCAAACTTATGCTCGTTACCAGTTGAACACTTTTTATACACCGACAAAGAAATCGAAATCCTTTACATGAAAAAGTGTGGGAGGAATCACATTTATATTAAGCATGCTATGATTAAATAACATATTGGCAATCATCAGCAAATTAACAGATTTGTCTAAATTCCTATTGATGTCATACCATTACGGTGTAAAGGAGACGTTTCTCCCAGAACTTTTCAGGTGAAGAATCCAGAATATATATTTTAAAAAATGAATTGCCCACTATCTCAGATGAGTTTGAATTTTGACACTGTTTATGTTCAATGAGAATATTCATGCGAATGAGTCAATTATAAAACGCACCAATCACTAGGATTAAGGTTGATTCCAAAGCCACGATATGGTATGAATAACAACTTAGCACATACAATATAAAAAGATACTGGAGAGTGATTTGATATTCAAAAAGAAATTACATGACTTTTCCACAAGCATTTGGCAAGATATTTGTTCACATATACAGTTTATCACTTGATAACGGTAGTTAATAATGATTAGATATTATGACATTTTCCTCGTAACACAACTACAAAAACTTGTACGTCATGATGTACTTTTTCATTGTGACGTCATATGGTGCGAAATTTATATAGGTACATTTATTACGACACTGATTTTTGTCGGCAAACCTTAACCTAACTGCCAATTTCACGATCTGCAATATTTATTTTGTTAACTGAATGTTATTAAAAAAAAAAAAAGCAAATCGTTTCGTGTGTTAACTTTGGTCACTGTCATGCGATGATTCGTATATCAATGCTGGTAATTGTGTTCATCACAAACGCTCAAACGACGTCGTCTACCAATCTACGGCGTACCATACGCGCACAAATTTGACGCATTTAGCAATTGTTTATGATGTTACCCGTCGTCAAGTAATGTTTCCCGTTGCTATATACTATCACCCTGGAGGGCGTATTTTCTATTCTGAGAGGGAAACAATATGTTTAGTCAACTGTTCCTTGTCCAATCAGATTGGAGTATTTTACATGAAAGTATGACAAAACTAACTACAAACGTAGTTTGTAAAAATACAAATCGTCATACAAACTCTTTTTCCTGTCGAATTGACTCCCTGTAATATCTACTCTGGCCCACATCCTAGAAAATTCTGTCAAAAGACTTCCCACAAATCGCTGACCATGTCATAATATGTAACGGCTTAATATCAGGACCAGCTCTTCAATAGTCATACACATGTCATAATTTGTAACAGCTGGAAACAAACTGTCCAGGACAAAAAAGGTGATGCTTCATGCAATATTCCATCAAGTCTTGATTGAAGTTATTTTCTTTGTGCAAGATAAATCTTAAGAAATCCCCATGCACTGAACAGAAAAAGAACATCTGTTTTGTGGGCACTTTCTGACTGGCTGTCTAACTAGGACGGAATTTAGAAAGCAGACTGTCCGCAAGATGCCTTGTCACCCTTGTCTGCACTTTCGGCAATAAAATAGGATATTATAAATTACATTTATTTAGAGTTTCAAGTGAACAAAAATCTAAAATCTGGTCCGATTAGAAGTATGTCGTAGAGACCTATTCTTTAGCATTTGGCCGAGGAATCCAAAACGCATCAGACATTTTCTTTTTGTGCAGATCATAGACAGCAATATATAGAGAAATCATCGCTCGTCTTCTTTCTTTAAGACTGGGAGAGCTCGGCATTGTCACATTTTAGAATATCAATTATATGATTGTATTTTGTTGAATTCTTCTTAAGTACGGTGAGTAAAATAGCCTTGTTAGTCTTTTGATGAAAGAAGTTATGACCAGCAGCCATCTTTCCTTTTTGGATCCTGTCCTCAAATGAGAGGCTCGAGAGAGTCCAATAAATAGGCCAATCTCATTCAAAATGAAAACCTTATATTTTCCAATAAATAATCCAGTCTCCTTCAAGATGAAAATCCTTATACTTGAAGTACACGTTTTGGAGATCGATACAGTTTCTCCCAAGGCATACTTCTCTGACTAGACACAACTGTTGGCATAAGGGGTAGTATTTAAACCACAATGATGATCAGTATATGATGGACTTTGCATAAATCTAGCGTCAAGAAGGGGAAGTTTTAAAATCTACAATGTCTTTAAAGTTGTCAAATGTTCTAGCAGCATCTGACCACGAGATCTTTTCACAATTATAATTAAGGCATTTGTTCGCATTAGATTAGTGGACAAGTTACAGACCCCGTTAAAAAGAGCCACTATTATTTCATGATCTGTACGTCTCACTTACTGAAGCAAATCAGAGAGAATGAAAATTCTGGTCCATCGATATCAAAACAAAAACAAATCTGCTTTTGATAAATTTGTGTTGTTTTGATCATCTATAACTGTATGTAGATAAAGTACATTGTTTTGATCACTCTCAGGATATATACACGAACTAAGCTTCTTTTTATCTATGATTTGAAAATGTTTCCAAAATCACATGTACCACATACACTCCAGCAAGATGAGTTGATTGCACGAAAGAAAATAAAAAAGATAAAATATTTTCATGTCGAATTAACGGCC
>CAJDSM010020753.1:66-33604 GCA_903981925.1 Ostrea lurida
TATTTGTTCATATCATTATCTTTGGCAGCAGTAGATAGGAGTTTGCGATAGAGGTTGGAAATAACTAGCATTAGTCATTAAACAGAAGGTTTAAACTCTTCTTGGCTAATGTTATGTGGCAATATAATCTCAGGGCTGGCGTTTCAAACTAGAATATGTCGGTACGATACAATATTTGTATGTACGATGTACCAATATATATATATATCCGATCGAGTTTTATTTCACTCATTTGAAGTTTCCAGTGAAAGATTAAAAAATAAATAAACAAATTGGGATATTTTGACAGGGTTGGGTTTTTTTTTTATATTTATATTTTTGTGCATTCTTCCATGGATCTGTTTTGAATATCTCATTACACAAAGTATCATTATGAAGAAGTTATTTGGGTGTTCTTTACCTTGCAGGCTTTTTGTATTTTGTTGTTGTTGTTTGTTGCAGCATAAGTTGATTTAACATGAATTTGATTATTTACTTTCTAACGAAGACACCATTAGCAAATTATTTTGTGTGTAATAAAAACTAGATCTTTGTTCTGATGTCATATGCAACCTTTAGACAAATGAAAAATTTGTCGTTTATTGTTGTCTGCGTAAGATTAATGTCAAATGAATTGATGTGCAAATACATATGTCAGTGAACTACCAGAAGTTGCAAAACAATCCAAATAAGTAATTTACAAATTTGTAGCATTTTACTATGTATTTGTCAGTCAAAAATGTTTCATACAGAGGATATACCTACCACACGTAATCTTGCGTCTCTTTTATAATTTAACCATTTTATTTAATGTACGCCAATCCTGAAAAATTGTTAATTGTAAATCCCGACTCAGTATCGGGTGCCAGCTGTATCGGATATTGCAGTATAGCCTCAGTAACTGAGATTATATATTATTATATTGATGTGTGCAGTATTGCTACGCTCCCTTGTATAATCTATAAAACCGAGATTTATTGTAAATTGAAGATGATCCTCGCAGGACCAGAATACACTATAGACCTCTTCCCCTGTTTCAACATACTGCACTTGCACTGATTTTTGAGTGGCATAAATCTGGAACTATTTACAGTTTTGCTGAAAATATTACTATTATTTTTATCCTTTATCACACACCAAAAACTGCATGCTAACTCATGATCCTGCCAAATAATGCATCAACACTGATTGTGTGAATTTTTAGATATTGCTAAAATCGGTACATGTATTAAAATGTGCACGCATGTCTGACTTAGCTGGGATATCAATGATGTATTAATTGTTAATACGGTATGCACTTTGATATGAAATTTAAAAAATTTATAGAAACTAGATATTGTTAAAAGTGCATTTACATTGAGCTCCAAATCACATTTCTGCCCCTATTTTGAATTTTATATTATGAAGGCGAATTGTGTATGTGAATATCTAATTAATTATCGTGGAATGTTAAAGGGTCAGTGTGTGATGAAGCCATTTGCCATTCAAACTATTTATGGTTGCAACAGGTGGAAGTTCAGAAAAAACACCCTTCTTGCTGAATTTTTTAAAAAATTAAATGAAAATATCCCAGATGGGAACTTTTCATAGAAATTACAATAGAATTATTGTCATTTCAAACCCAGAAAGTTTAACATTTACATAATGTGATTTAAATTTCAAATTGTGAAATTAAAAAATTTTTCTACAAGTACTTTTATGTATATCTGTGTTTAACATTTCCCGAAATTATTAAAACACTTGATAAAAAAATTATAATGTGAAGGGGTTTCATGAAATGTAAATATCAATTTAGTATTGAGATAAATTAGCGAAGTACTTTGTGGCTTTTATGTCAGTTTTTACATCGACAGGGAGACAAGATGGCAAAATTCTAAGCTGCTTATGTGGATTGTGTCTTCCAGAATTACGATCGATTTGAATGGTGATCATAATTGAAGTGGTCAACAGTTGGCATTGCTCTTGTATTTTTCCCATTCATGGGACGTTCTATCCATTCAAGAGCTTGCTGAAATTTCAGCGGACCATATCCAGTTGTGTGGACGACGCTGGCAAGGCAGCTACCCCTAAATCTGATAGTGTCCCGTGCTGGTCATCGGAGTATCTCGCGTTTCCATGGCTGTGCGAGTTACCTGGGTGTTTCCGGTGGTTTATTGCCAGCAACAATTGCAATTTTAATTTTTAAGCCTAACAATTCGATGTTCATTAAGATTTGAAGTTTATAGGGGGATTAAGTTTTAAATCTGCTTTGCCTCGGGTGGTGGATGGTACAAGATAACGTTGCAGACCCGTGGTAGAGCTATAATGATTAGATGAGCTTTTGAAAGGATGTGGTCGTTTAGCTCATCAGCAGTGATTTGTATCCCACAATTAATCATAGGGGTTTTTTGCCATCTTTGTTGTGTCAGGATTTCAGTTCACAGCAACTTTATGTATTATCAAGGACATCACATTTATTTGATGACATCTTAATTTTTGTTACTGTTAAAAATCTTCCTTTGACACCTGCGGGGGATGTTTTGGCGGAGATGTAGATTGATGATTTGTTTTTAAAAGAACGTTTTTTACAACTTTAAACTTTCTGCATGTCAGCAAGTCTATTGATCAAATTTGATGTACTTATGACAAGCATCTTGTATCACCAGTGAGTAGGTGGGCTGTCTCTGCTATGATACATTTGATATGAATTAATCGTCCCTTTTTTTTTTTTTTTTTTTTAAATTGAAAGTAAATTTTGACAAACAAATTGAATATCTTTTTTTTTTTTTTGTTAAATGTACTTTTCACAATTAAGTTGCTTTTGTTGTCATTTTTAAAGATGTAGTGTTAGAATTTGTTGTTTTTGTGTCAGGGACACACGTGATTTCAAATTCACGATTTATGATGTATGCAGTTGCGCTTCTTATAACAACTTGTAACAACAAAACATATCTCAGAGAGGCTGTATAACATCAGGAGATTATATAACAACAACATAACATATCTCAGAGAGGCTGTATATATAACACAACAAAACATATCTCAGAGAGGCTGTAATTAACAACAACAAAATATCTCAGAGAGGCTGTTATATAACAACAACAAAACATATCTCAGAGGGGCTGTAATATAACAACAAAAAACATATCTCAGAAGGGGCTGTATATAACAACAACAAAACATATCTCAGAAAGACTGTATATAACAACAACAAAACATATCTCAGAAGGCTGTAATAACAACATTGTACAACAAAAATATCTCAGACTGTATATACACCAAAAATATCTCAGAGAGACTGTATTTAAAGCAACAAAACATATCTCAGAGGGGCTGTATATAAAACATTGTACAACAAAACTATCTCAGAGCTGTATATAACAATTAAACAAAACATATCTCAGAGAGACTGTATATAACAAAACAAAACATATCTCAGAGAGGCTGTAATACAACACAAAAACATATGTCTAGAGGTATATAACAAAACACAAAACATATCTCAGAGAGGCACTGCTTATTATACACAACAAAAACATATTCTCGAGAGGCTGTATATAACAACAAACAACTATATCATCTAATAAAAAAACAAAACATACTATGAGCTTAACAACACAAAACATATCTCATAGAGACTGTATTATACAACACAAAACATATCTCATAGAGACTGTATATAACAACAACAAAACATATCTCATAGAGACTGTATATAACAACAACAAAACATATCTCATAGAGACTGTATATAAACAACAACAAAACATAATCTCATAGAGACTGTATATATACAACAACAAAACATATCTCAGAAGAACTGTATATAACAACAACAAAACATATCTCAGAGGCTGTATATAACAACAACAAAACATATATCATGAGGCTGTAATAAACACAACAAAAATATCTCAGAGAGGCTGTATATAACAACATGTACAACAAAACATATCTCAGAGAGGCTGTATATAACAACAAAACATCTCTCAGAGAGGCTGAATAAACAACAACAAACATATCTCAGAGAGGCTGTATATAACAACAACAAAACATATCTCAGAGAGACTGTATATAACAACAACAAAACATATGTCATAGAGGCGGAATAACACAAGCAAAACATATCTCAGAGAGGCTGTATATACACAACATTGTACAACAAAACATATCTCAGAGAGGCTGTATATAACAACAACAAAAACATATCTCAGAGAGGCTGTATATAACAACAAACAAAAACATATCTCAGAGGGGCGTATATAACAAACAAAACATATCTCGAGGGGCTGTATATAACAACAACAAAACATACTTCAGATAGACTGTATATAACAACACCAAACACATATCTCAGAGAGACTGTATATAACAACAACAAAACATATCTCAGAGAGGCTGTATTAAAACAAACAAAACATATCTCAGAGAGGCTGTATATAACAACAACCAACATAATCTCAGAGAGGCTGTATATACAACAACCAAAACATATCTCAGAAAGACTGTATATAACAACAACAAACATATCTCAGAGAGGCTGTATATAACAACATTGTGCACAAAACATCTCAGAACTGTATATAACAACAAAACATATCTCAGAGAGACTGTTATATAACAACAACAAAACATATGTCATAGAGGCTGTATATAACAACAAACAAAACATATCTCAGAGAGGCTGTATTATAACAACATTGTACAACAAAAAACATATCTCAGAGAGGCTGTATATAACAACAACAAACATATCTCAACATATCTCAGAGAGGCTGTATAAAACAACATGCAGTACGTTACAAAACGTATCTCAGAGAGACTGTATGTATATAACAAAATGACTTGATAGTACACAACATATTCCAAATTTGCTGCAGAAAGAGTAACAATGAGTGTGACGACCATATTAGAAAGCAGAGGGCTACAATCTATTGCAAGATTGTCACTCAATTAGAAACAAGGTGCACATACACCCTGAGACATTCTTAGGATAATAGAACAATTACATGTTGTCAGGTTTCAGGATGGTTATCACTGAAGACCACAAGCTACTCAAACCTTGACAATAAGGGATGTCACCCTTCTAATAAGGCAATAATTGTATACCATTTTTCAAATATGATTTTTTTTTACCTCAACATTATATTTTCAAATTGACCTATTTTTCTTCAATTTCAGTCAAATTACAATGTAATTGACATATTTGTGGTGTCAAACCAAACACTTAATGTTTTTAAATTCGAAAATGCACTGATGGATCATTTAAATTTCAATATTCAACTGACATATATTTGATGTCAAAGTTTATCATAATGATTATTTCATGGGATAATGCTGTGATAAATTTTATATCTATTTAAATTTTAATTGACGTAGTTGTGGTGTCAAATCATTGGGGTATATTGTAGGGGAAATGCATTGTTGTGTCTCTTAACTTTTCAAATTTTTTTTTTACCACCACCTTCATCTATTGAGCAGAAACACAGTCTTATAACTCTACCTACTTCTGGTTTAACCTTTGAGAGTTAAATCATCAATCATCTACAACAAAGAATTTTAGGGGTACGCATAGCCTGGGAGAATAGTAGCATGCATATATATCTACACACCTCTGACGTGCAGAAGTAATGTATAATGGTGGATGTAGTGGGAGGACGGATGGAATCGTGTCGTCCTCGCGCCGTTCACTGTGTGAGGTGGTGGGACTGACGTTTATGAAGGGAGATAATTAATGGCCTCACTTTGAACTATTTTTGTTATCGTCCCCAACTATGCTTTCTGTCAAGAAGAGAAATGGTTAAGCTGTGTCCTTGTGTTACTTTGTCTGCAGAATGGGAATATTTGCATCTTGTCCAGACATCTTTGGGTAACATCACATAATATGCTGAATGAAAAATTTATTTATACAGAAAGCATTTTAAGTTGGTGCAGGCAAAGACTGCGTACTATTGATGGGTATTACAGTAGAACTGCTTGTAGATGACATTTGGAGATGGCTATTCCATTAGCATGGGATTGACAGAATAGTGATGGAATTCCAACAATTGCTATATTTGTCAAAATTTGCATATTTATTTATGTTTTCTTACCATGTGACACTGTTAAAAGCATGCATCTCTCATCTGTTACACTGCATAATAAAGGTCTAATAGAATCAGGATTCTTTAGCTGATGCTTATAGAAAAATAACTTCACATTGGAATCAACCTTATCTACAACAATATGCAGATACAAATGCACATGTTGGGCTGTGTCCAATTCAACACCTGGCAAGTGGATGACACAGGCGTGTGCTAAGAATGTTGCATTTGTCTTTTAAATAAGACAACACTTTTTGTAAGATGGTCATTTTGAGATGACGTTTATAGACTTGAGTCTGTCACAGGCTGCTGAATGGAGAGCCTGGACACAGGGTGTAAATAATGAGCCCTCCCCCTCGTTGACATATGACAGACATATGAATAATGAACCCTCCCTCCCCCTCTTCTTTACTTGATGTCTTTGCTCATGTCGGTTTGCAGTGACATACATTGTAGTGTAGCCTGCTATTTGATGAAGTTCATTCATAAATAGACTGAAGGAGATCTCAACCAAATGCAGAAACTTGTGTTTTAAACTTTTAAGTTGTTTGTGTTGTTTTCGTGCCCTTTGCAGCAGATGAAGGCAAGATTTATATACTATACACTGTGTTCACAGTTTTCTGCCAGGGATTTGTGATAGTATAAAAATTTTATGTATTGAAATGCATGGTCTCATCCCTTTGTTTTAGGGAATGAATACATGTATTTTTTAAAGTGCTGAGATGAAAATGTTCTCAGTTGACTCTGAGTTTGTATCAAGATATCTTGCATATGATACGATATGCATCTCAGAACTGTATATCTGTACTTTTTGCGGCATTGAATTCATATATTAATGCCTTTGGAGAAGAAGCAAGAACATTTGAGTTTATGGTTACCCTATACTATGAAAATTTGCATATTTATACAACAGCAGTTTTAGAGTGTCAAGGTTATGTATATTGTCTACCTCACCTAATGACAATAGTTGCTCTCAAGCTTCATAAACATCTCTGCATTTCATCTTAATTAGACTTTACCCACACCACATTCATTGGGTAAGCTATATGTATAGGGCTTTACACATGCCACTTTCTTAAGGTGAGCTAAACATGCTTTTACCTATATGCCATTTTCCACAGGTGAGCTTAATATGCCTGGCACTACTCAAACTCCTCAGGTGAGCTACACAGGCTCAATCCACCCCATTTTCAGGAAGATATTAACTTTTGATGTAATTAATTAATTTGGCACTGTCTGATTAATGACAAATTTCTGGAATGCTGATTTAAGATGCGAAACTTTGCCACTTGTGCTGTAACAGGGAAAATAATTTGAACTTGACCTCTTAATTATGACAATCCCATGCATTTTATGAATTGAAATTTGGACAGATATTTTACATTCCTGTGGTACTGGAGGTATAAAAGCGTAGCATACTGAGGACTATCATGATCCATCATTAGAGGATGACATGTCGTCGTTTAACACACTAATAAACGCGTTGAATTGTTAAAATAAATGAATCGGCTATTAATTATTTCATAATAGCTGCGATGATAAATTTTTTGAAAATTTTGCAGGATATTTGGATGTTTTCCATCAGATTTTAATCAGGATTAAATTATTAGTGTTGTTTTCATACTGCCACTGGGAACTGAAGTGTCATATGGTTATGTATTTATACATGTTTTATTACGTGTGAAAATGATAATGGGTGGTTGTAAAATTCATCATTAGTGCTAACAAAAAACCCTCAAAGTTACTAAAATACATAATCTTCATCTTTATGTTTATTAGGTTTGATTTTCAGATTAGAATGTTTTTACGAATATTCAATAAAGACTCATTTTGAAAATTAGAAGGGAGGAAAAAATGCTTTTGAAGAATTTAAAGAAGATGAAATTAAGGAGTTTAGTCGGACTTTTAGTTCTGGGTCACCTGGAGGTAAAGAAAGCTTGGTCCAAAGCACCTATACACACACAAAATTAGAAGAAAAAAAAATTCAGATTGCAATTAATACTGTCACAGTATTTTTTTTTACCAGTTGTGGGTTAAGTGAACTTTGACCTTGATCTTTTTGTTTATGTTAATATATATTGGTTATTATGATTTCATTGATGTTTTGTATGTGTGGTATTTGCAGATCTTGCAATTCAGAACTACCATTGCAAAAAATTAGTCCATTGACCTGACAGTATCTCTTCGGCTTTCAAGAGCCCACTCCTTGCAATACTTTTTTGTATGCTAAAAGAATTATCAATATTTTATCAAAAAATGAGATAAGGTTATTATCATTACATGTTATTTATCAAATTTAGCTGCTTTTTTTTTCTGAGCAGAAAATCTGATAGTTACAGTAATATTTTCTGGTAACCTTCAGGTTTTTTGGTAATTTATTTTTTTTAATACAAAAATCGAGATTATACATTTTTTTTACAAGGTTAATGTTAAACATTTGTTCTTTTAAATGTTAGCTAGAAACTTTTGAACTGCTCATCATTTATCAATTATCTTGAACCATAGCTGTACACAGATATTTGAATTGACACAGTGTTCCGTTCAGATCAAGAGACATTTTTAGATATAGGAGAATCCCATTCCCCATCAAATACTAGAGAAGTATAAGGGTCCCATCATATTCTACACTTGAGTTGCTTTTTATCGATGGTGTGAAGTGTTTGTACAAGGCTTATCAATGCCAGGTATAGCCCTCTATACAAATGTAACTTTGGTCTGGGTGACCTAAATAGCGGCTCAGGTGTTGTCTCTTCCAAAAACTTTGCGGCCAAGTTGTATTGAAAAAGAGCGGATATTCTTCAAAGTCCTTCATTTAAAACTTTTTCTGTGGTATAAGGAGATCCAACTTATGAATTACTTTAGCAGTGCACTCAAGCGAGTCGGTTTGTGAAAACACAAAACCTATTAATCCAATCAAATTTACCTGTCAGATTTTTGCCAAGGTCAAAGTGCAGGGTTTCAGCCAATGACAGTGGGGCTAGGTGTACTAGAGCGACATTGTGATACTTCAGTCATACAAACATATATATATCCTGTGCGATTACTCACCACTTCGATTTAACCAACTGTCTGTTCCCTGCTTCCATTGGCTCTTCTTTACCCCTACACGAAAAGATATTTATAAACAAAATCGAGCATGCTGTCTGCAGTCAAGTTGTGCAACTGTTTTCTGTGTTGAAACAGCCACTGGCACGTCTCTGTGAGAATTCTCTAAAAGTGCAGACACACCTGTTTTTCTTCTGGGAAATGTTTTTAGAGTGTACCCATTTCTTCTGTGTCAATCGCACCTGTTGAGGATGCAGAGTATAACCGGTGCATTGAGTACTGCAAGCTGACTAGAGATTCTAATTCCTGTGCGTACAATTTTTTTTTTTGAATTAAGGATTTTTTTTTTCACAACTTTTGGACGTGGTGTTGGCTGATGTTTAATGTGTGATCGGTTGCCCTCCTTTGGGACTCACCCTATGATGCCAATGCTTGGTGAACCTCCTCTGGGTTTTCCTGACACCCTGAGGGGGAGTCTTCTTGGACTTCCTCCCTATGCCCATCCCGGATTTGGATTAGGTATGGGGCCAGTTGTGCCGGTCCCGTTGTGGAGACCTATGGCTACTCACCCTTCTGCTCTTATGTGTAATAGTGTTGGATGCGCTTGTAACAGACCTCCTCTTTTAATGAATGAACTTCTAGACATGTATAACAAAAGCTCACCTCCCTCCTCAGATCCTTGGAGGCCTTGGTACCCCAAACACCCAGGTAATTTGTGGTTTTTCTTCTCTTCTCGTTAGCAAATTTCTTTTTATGTGTGGAAATTATTTTTTTTTTTTTCCGAACATTTTTTTAATTGAAGCAAAATGAGGCATAATGCAGCAATTTATATTTTTTAAATGAAATAATTTGCAAAGGAAATTACTAAATCCAGGGGACTTGACGTTTATTGAGTGTGCTGTGTGGAGAGACTCTCGAGTGTTGTCTCGTAGTTATGTTTGCACCCGAGAGATCGGAACAGGGGAGGGGACATAAAATATAAAGTTTCATAGTTGTATATCCATGAGTCATTTGTGTACTTATATGCATAAGTACAGGCTACAGTTTGACCATTTAGTATTATCTGCTTAGTACAATAGCTTCTTTTTTGGTGGATGTATGATAACTCATTTTGTACTGTGTTTCGATCTGCTGTATGTTGTATTATGATCAATTTGCATAAATTTAGATATATATGATAATGGTGGTTGTTGGTGTAAATTTATGTAATTTTAATACATGTTCTTCCAATAATTGAGTCAATATTTCATCGGAAATTAATTACTTTTTAATATCCTTTCATGTTCGGAGACACACCTAACACATGCCTGTAATAATTTTCATATATACCTGTGATCGTTAACATTAATTAAAAAATCATAATGCCTGCATGTTAAGCCATTTGAATTTTTACTACTAAGTGGTAGTTTGTAGGTGTGTTGAGCCAATTAAGTTTTAAGGATGTTAAGTTTATGGTTTGGGTGTATTAACATGATAAGTAGATAAAAGCAATTTAGACTTATATTCTACATTGTCTTTTAAATTGGTGGGGTTTCACACATGAAAATTGACATTTTATGTTTCTCCTAAGACTGAGAGCCCGCGGAAAAGCAATTCTGCTGGAAATGACTGATGACTGTTTGTAGAGTTTAATTGTCAGTTACCAAAAATAGCCCATTCATAAAAATTTTAATAGGCCTAATTGACTAAATGTAACCATATAGGACATATTCTACTGTAAGAATTCAATTGAATTTTAAAAATAAAATAATAGCGTTGATAATGATCTTGTGATAATTATGTAATTGCAGAGAGCAACCAGTGCACATTACTTAGACTATATCTATGCAAGTTTTTGAATTGATTTATTTGTTTACTGATAGATCTGTGAAGACCTTATCATTACCAAGCTTAGGAATTGAAAACAAGATTTTAAACTTTGCATGTTTAACTGCATTATATGTTTCCCTGACTTATGTCTATTTGCCAGGGGACAAATTATAAGCACTGGGAAAAAAAATGTACAGGTGCATGGTATAATTATAATTCAGATAATATTGCAACAGATTAAATAATACCTATATATGCAACCTAAAGGCAAAAATCCAACACATTTCACAGAGTCTTTTTTTCTAATTTATAGTCTGATCAGTTCAAATTGAATGCAGTTCATTCAGGATTTGCATTCATACAAAAGTCCAATTTTATTGTGAATCTGAACTTTTATTTATCTTTTGGAGATAAGACTGTACTATATATATATACAGTAAAACGAGAATATTTAGCACACTATTTATTTTAATTAGCGTAGAGTCGTACGATTGTGCTAAATTAAGTTGTGTGTTAAAAGATTTTCATTGACCAAGTGGTTTCATTGCGGTAAGATAAGTTTACGCCAAAACGTTTTCATTGCTGATTGCGCTAAAACATGTTTGCGCCAAATATTCACGTTTTACAGTAATCAACAGACAGGACAAACATATATGACCAAGAGATGACAGTGCTATATTGTGTCCATGGTAACTGTACATTTGACTGCTCTGTAATAGCTGTTTAGTGTGAATGTGAATTTAAGAGTTTCTCGATCTTAAGAGACAATCACTTCCTGTCAACTCTTCAGTCACAAAGATAGTTTCCGTTGATCAAGTGCTTCAGTTGTGGGAAAATCTCATCATTTTCGCAAAATCTACTTTTTGTCAAAATTTGCCTGCTGAAGAAGATTACAAGAGAGTAAATCACACAGCGGGAAATGAGTTATGTTACTTGGTTCATAGAACATGCCGTTTTTAATTATAATTTGTGTATAATTGCTGAGGTATACGGATATTTTTAAGGGCCAGCGGATGTGCCCTGTTTCCACTCCCGACACCTGTCGCATATTTCCACTCCACATCAGGTGCTAAATAAGGCCTAAAAACCTACAAAAGCACCCCATTTTTATTCTCACACTTTAATCGTAGTCATTAACATGACAATTGTTTTCCTGTTCAGTTATTTCTTTGACCGCGAGAGAAAAATAAAAATGTGCCCTCAAAGAGGCTTGCCTGACTCGTGAAATAATAAAAAAAAAAAAATCTACGTACAGAGTAAAGTTTTGCACGATAGTGGGTCACATTTAGTGAATCGCCAATTGAAGGATCAGTAAGGTATGATATGTCGGTGATTAGTGTCGTGAATGATCGGGTGTCACACGGCTTTACCTGGGCTTACCTGGGAACAGGTATTTCTTTATTTACCTAGCTGATATTCATTCACAGACTCTAGCGCCCATTCATAAAACTTTTTATCTACAATATTTTCAGTGATATACGCACAATATTCCGAGTCCTAATGTCGCGGCAAACATGAAAGAGATTTATGTGTTGCAAGGCCACTTTTCAGATACTTGATAGTTGAGAGATCTTCTTTCTTGCAATTGGTATTTGCAAAGTTTCTTTTTTCTTTTTCGTAAGGGTGGCGTGAGATATATTGAAATCAAAGAAGAGTTCTCTTCTATCAGTAGAATACAATAAAATATGAGTCAGACTTCATAAAAAGTTGCCATTTTTTGGCAGAGTTCTGACTGATGCAATCTGAATAGAACAATTGCAAGGGGATCCAGATGTTAAGCACTAGACAGATTTTATTTTCCTTTAAGTTATTATGTCACGATAAATTGATATATTTGGCATTTTCTCCCTTAAAGCTTTCTATAAACACTTAGAATATTTTATATATGTTTGGGTTTTCTTTCACAAGTAAATCTGCATATTGTTGTGGAACCCTATTTGAATGGTATAGTGAATAATGTGTGTAGTTATCGTGGAGGAATTAAATAATTGGAATTTAAGGGTAAAATTACCCAGCTAAAGTATTAGAGGGCTTTAGAATGTCTCAATAAAAAGTGGATACCAAAGATCATGTTTCTGTTTTCCCTTGAGATTTTTCAAACGGGGATGTGGGAAGTTTCTTGGGTGTAAACTTTACACACTATACAAGCAAGGACCTGGGGAGGATTTCAGACCACCCTTGTGGGGTCCTTTTCAGAAGTGAGGACTTTCATGCAGATGGGTGGTCTTTGATGTCATATCACAACACAAACATTGCAATACTAGCAAATGTTGCAAACTTTTGTCTCCAGCGATTTTCTCCCTCTCATAGTTGTCAGACTGTAAAATGACTTCCACCTGTCAGAATCAGGTCCTTTGAAATGTAAAGTACAAAGTTGCATGCTGATAGAGTTTGGGGAAGTATGCACCAAAAAGGATACATTTATGAGAGTGAGAGAGATAGGTGGTCGTCTGTGCATTAACTAATTAATTACTACATTAATCAGTTGTAGAGATAATTGTGTTAAATGCTCTTTTTTTCTCGCCAGTAGATATTTTGGCATTGGCTACAAGAACAATGTGTTTCTCTTCGTGGTGGCCTGTTACATGGATTAAAATAATATCACTGGAGGTGATGAACAAGGTCTCGCACACACTCTGTTATTATCTTAGGAATGAATCCTATTGTTGGATGTAAGATGGCTTTGAGCAGTTTACAATTATCACGATGCAGTAAACCGGCTCCAAACTATGTTACTAGTATATTATGAAATTATTATGTATTAGCAATTCATTCCTTTTTAATTTCAATTTAACATCTGATAAACATTACATCAGCGCGAAAATTTTGATTTGATGCTGTGGAGCAATATTTTAGGAGAAAATATGTTGAGACTCAATGATTATGATTGTCCATGACCATCATATGAGTCATGGAAAAGCAGCGTGGACCATCTCATTAATATGTCGATGTGAAGGAACTTGAGATACTTCATCTTGTACTTTCAAAAACTTCAAGACATTTCTTATATAGTTTAATCATTCCCTACATGGTCGCTAGTGTTCACATAGATAAAGTCAAGTGCACTATTCAAAATTTGTATCTTGTACTTTATTTTAGTGCTTATTATTATGTATTTCTTGTTTATAAACAGAAACAATTTCATGGGGAATAAATGCTGTGTATTTCCAAGAATTTTTCAAATGCTAAATTTTTTGCTGTCTAGACTTAATCTGGTGCCAGATCTGTAGCAACCAGAAATGACACCAGATACACCGAATTTTAAGTGAACCAGATCTCGAAAATGCACCAACTGTACATGCTAGATTTGGCCCTTTGTGCAGCTATCTGTTTTGTGCACATGCCAGCAAGAATACATGGTAGTGGCATTTTATGAACAATGATGGAGGTACATCACTCCTGTTATCAACGATTACTTGAAGTGTGTTTTGNAGGTACATCACTCCTGTTATCAACGATTACTCGTCGAGTGTTTTAGGGAGTAAAAGTGCTTTGCTTTTTTTGTAAACTGATAGATTGTGATATTTTTAGTAAATGTTGAAACTTTTTTTCCTTTCTCTTTAACAGTGTCTAGTGAATCTTACTACAAATCCATTGAGTCTCGTCAGTCTCCTAGTAAAGAGCTACCAACAAAGCTGTTAAAACAGGATCGCATCAAAGAGCGGCAAGAGTTGTCCCAGACCCTACACTACGACAGGGACCACCTCCTGAAACTCAAAAACAGATGTATGGCACCTCAGCCAGGGTAGGTCTACCATAGCTTTCACGGTCTATAACAGGTGTTTCCATTTGGGAACCCCAAGTCAATCGAAACTATGCTTGACCTGGAATAAAATGAATACCTGGTACATTATTAATCAAGATAGATCTTCAACACATTTCAAAGTCCAATATGATATTAAAAACATTTTGAAAATCGTAGGAAAATTGAAAACTTTTTTCCTCATTAGTAGAATTAAATTTTCCCACTTTTAACCATAATTGGCGAAAAATTAGCCTGACACTTTTTTGTTGCTAACTTTTCTTTCNAATTTTCCCACTTTTAACCATAATTGGCGAACTTTTTTGTTGCTAACTTTTCTTTTGGAGGTTTGATTGCATGTTGTTTAACATCCCTTTAGAGATCCATTCATACATAGATGGATGCATTTTGGTAGAGTACCAAGAACAGCTCCAATCCTGACAGGGACTGCAAGCTTGCTTTATGTCATATTTATGATCTGCTCCTTTGTGGTTGCACAATGAATAAGACCACCTACATTAGCATTCAAATCACTCTGAAATATGGACGTAAAAAAATAAAGAAACATGATGTGACAAAATATTCTCAGTTTTTTGAGTAACCACAGAGTTACGATATGCAAGATTTCGGAAAACCAGTTGGATGTGCAACATAGTGCCTGACCAGGACTGGTCATCATTAATTCTTTGACCTGTCCAGGTGGGATCATGTGCATTATAAATTGCATTTTTTGTCAGTGAAACCAATCAAAGATTATCGTACAAGGAAATGTACTATTTTAGATATTTTCAGCATAGGCAGCTATAATGTGGTATTCCAAACAGATCTTCCAACAGATGTTCAGTCTGCGAGAATTGACTAAATGATGCGACGGGTCATATTCCCCTGTTGTCATAAGTTTAAATATGGCAATACCTGTCAGCAATGAAATGCTGCTATTCTCATAAAACATTCTAATATAGCAGAATACATTATAACATTTTACATCAGGGGCCCATCCCAACGGAAGATATAAATGTGTGTTGGCATTAAATCACTGGCAACGTATATTTTGGCTGCCCTATTTCAGAATGAATTTGCGAATCGGGTTACTGAAGGTCTCGTAGGCTTGGATCATAGAATACACTGCTCATCGCTGAGCTGCATTGTCCAAGTCAAAAGAGTGTTTAGTGTCATAAACAATCAGTATACATAGGAAACAATTAGTGCACGTTGGAAGCCATCAGTGCACGTTGCTTTCAGTGTGATGTGAAATGTGAATTATTCGTTTTGCAGCCAGTTTAGTAGTCTGGTTTTAAAAATACGACCCAAATCAGAAAAATTCACAAATTCCAACATCATCAGGAGCCCATGCTATTGCATGCTCTTAACTTTTATATGTAATACATGTACTATATAGTAATAGAAAGACTGTATATACTCTAGTGTAAGTATTGCTCTCATCCCATGAGTGTACCAGGCACTTAATATGAGAACACCATATAGAAAAAAACTACTTTTATGTACCAAGATCCAGGCAAGATATAAGACAGCATGTGTTGATCATACTACATTGTTTCATGGCATACAAGATTTCACCTCCATGGAAGGTTAGGTAGCTGTGGTATAGTGTTGGGGTACTTGTATATATATATGGGCAGGGACGGTGACATATCAGGTGAATATGGCATTAGAGAGCTAATAAACCCTTATGTGGCCAGACCACAGGCATTTGGTAAGGCTGGAGAGAGTTGAGTGACAAGTGCTGACCACAAATGAGCTTGAGTCATATCTTCCAGCCTTTTTTGGACAGAAAATCCCTGGAGTATGGCCCTGGGACTTCTCACGATGGAGGATCCTATACTAAGTAGCTGCTGTGACTCATCGTGAGAAATAATCATTTGCCCTCCTATTTAAGAAAGAATTAAAAGGGGCTGGGGTATTTTAATTTGATATTAATTACCACATTGCAATATCTATTAATCAGATGTGAACTCATGTAGTATGATCGAATCAATGATGAGTTGTGTCAGGCACTAGGTGTAATTGAAGTTTAGAAAATTTTTGAAAGTTTGTAGGGTTTAGGACTGACCTAGTCTTTCTCTTTTTTTATTTAGTAGTGACCAGGAATCTGTCTCAGTTGTATTTTTCTTTACTCGAGGGCCATACGCATTTAAATTTTTTTCGAGCCACTTTAAATGAATTTAGAACCTCCACCCACCAATTTAATCTACAAAACTAAGTTAACATGTCTTTTCCGTACCAAACAATGCAGTATTTTAAATGAAAACATGTNGTCTTTTCCGTACCAAACAATGCAGTATTTTGAATGAAAACATGTATCCTCAAATTATCTCATTGGTACCATATTGTATCTTACCCCTTGTAAAGGATTAGTGAACTTTGTTCGTATAGGGACATTGTTACATATTGTACCATCCCTATAAACCGTTCTTTGTGTCTGTGGATAAATATTGTCGGACCCCTCTAACGAGATAACCTTAAATGCAATGAATAAAATTAAGATTTCAGACGTATTAATTTCTTTTTTCAATATTATGGGCTCTTGGCTTAAAAATTATAAACCAACTGTTAACATCATAATCTTTTTGACAATCTATTTTATGTTGTTGGTTTTAAGTTGAAGTCTATGACACACTGGACAACATTATATACATGTATGTACATCTGCCTATATACGCTTGTCTGGACCAAAACAGCTAGATTTCAGAACTGTTACACAATTTCATAGGCCAAATATTTTCAGTGCCCTTTGACCCCACTGTACCCCCCACTATTGGTATAAATGACATGATCCTCCACTATACAGCCTTCAGTTCATTTAGTGCAAATTTTATAATCGGTCTGGGTTAGACTGTTCCCAAATACACCAGCTTTTTGGGAAATGGTCCAGGCATTAAGTTTTAATTTAAGAAAATGACTCAATCGTACTCTTTAGACGGTCTCTTCATGTGAAAGTCCATTCTTGTTTTTATTCATTCTTAAAAGAAGTTGGTTTTACGAAAGCTCCTCAGTAAGCTCATTTACAGATCTCAATTAAGGCTCATTCAAATTAGGATCAGAGGTCTCTGCCAAGTGTATCTTTTGCCAAGTTGTAATTGATTGTTATCATGCAATACCCTGACACCTTAGTGTACTACTGCACAGAATCTGCAGGCAACAAAAATCCGCTAAAGTGATTCGTGAAGAAATCTGGGAACGTCTGCCTTATAGAAGACAATCTGCTGCATGTTATATTGCAATGTTGTAAGTGTTGTTGTTCCTTATAACCCTGAAGCACAATTGATTGTTGGCTGTTGGCTTTGAATGGTATCTCTTAAAAGCTGGGAGTATAAATGAGAATTGTGAACAGTCTGAGAATCAAGGGAAGGCTTGGTTTTCAGCAATTGTTGCAACACATTGACCTAGCTGCTCCGCAGTAGACATGCTTCTTTTGAAGGTTTCAGGATAAGGTTGCGCTTCATGTCGATGCACATCTGAGGTGCACAATCTGTGCAGGGAGCACAAACTTAATGAGTCACAAGAAAACAGGTGTCCTGTGACTGGAGGAATCAAACACCGTCATGTTTACATTATGTATTATAAGAGAGAGATTAATTCTGTCGCAGTTGTATGTTAAATGAACTTTAAATCATTGAGCTGAATACACAGTCTCTCGCTGAAACCCTACATTAAACCATACTGCTGTGAGAAGATTGTCTACTGAACACAAGCTCCTTTTCTGTGTGTTTGGTTTGGCGATTTGCATTTCTGGGTACTTACTTTTCCATTGACAAGAACTTGGCTAACTCTGGACAGAATGGGTGGGGATTAGCGGTGTAAATGACTCACTTTATTTTCCTCTCATGTGCCAACAGATTACCAGTATCTGTAAATGAAATAATTATCTGCTTGTTAATCTGAGTCGCCTGTAAGCTTCATCTTCTCTATGATCTGTATTGTCTGTTGATCTGAGTCGCCTGTAAGCTTCACTTCTATGATCTGTAGTGTCTGTTAATCTGAGTCGCCTATAAGATTCACCTTCTCTCTGATCTAGTGTCCTCTAAAGATAACAGATCAAGTATTCTACGATTATCCATATATCTCTCAAATAAAGCACTGAGCACCAGTATAGAGTACCAAGTACTTTATGGGGCTCCTATAGTTACATATATATATAGTACAGAGACCTTTTCAACAGGCAGGTTGTATCAATCAAAAGAAATGATGGCAGTCTTACCTCATGATCAATATTAATCATATTAACCTCTTAGTCTGTTTTGCTTGGCGCTATATAGGGTGATTCACACAAAAACAAAATTATGGCAAATGGATGTCTTGAGTGACTGTGGTGAATTCTATATTTGTGACTGAATTGACCTTTATGTCTGACATACGACCTTGACCTTTATATCATATGACTGCTTCACCAACTTCAGAAGTATGAATATCTTCCCTGTTGATTTCTAATTAGAAGATGAGTTGAGACAGACAGTGTGTCAGACAGACAGACCTAAAACATACAAGAATCTTCTGAATCAATTTTGGGGTAATGAAAATGTCTCCTCAAACAGAAAAGTGGCCACCATATTTAATTATTATGTAATAACTGAAAAGTGAACCTCTATGACACATTCTGCACTTATCGAGAAATGGAAGTATATATAGAGGGATTGCATCAGCCTTAAATCAAACACCTGTTTAATGTTTCGATTATGATTTACTGCAATCATTTTATTGTTTTATCTTTGAGCATTTATGACTCCCTTCTCTATTGTTAAAAACATTTGTGGTGTAGTATATATGCCAGGAAAAGACTGCATGAAACCATTTCAAAACTTTTTTTGTGTGTATTACTTTCATAGATAAGATTAGTGAAATCCCAATAAATGACTCATATTTTGGCAAAACAGGTTTCTTACAGTGCATTTAAAAGCTGCTTTATTTTCGTGTATGGAAACTGAAAAGTTATCTAACTACTGACTACTTAAATGATAGATAAATGTCTATATCTTTTGTATTTTACAGACAGCCAACAGTCGATGGAGATGTATACCGAAACGGGGACCATCACATTTCTACACTAGAATCATACTCCATCAGACGACACTACATTCTCCCCCCACCAGGGCCTGGAATAAGGGACCCTAGGGGATCTCCTCCCAAATACCCCTCTATAGAATCCCATGATGCACCACTGAATCTCTCCCTGTCCAGTTCTTCGCTGCCATCCACCACTTCTGCTTTCTCCTCACAAATCTCACGGCCGTCTGTCATCACCTGCGGCCCCACTGTGACCGAGAGGAACAGTCACTATAGCAACGTATCACCTCCACATACTCCTCAAGCAGTGGCTAGTCCCAAGAGTCGACAAATTATATCGGGTAAGATTAGGTTTTGATGTCACTAAATTTCAGATTACCCAAATCTCTATACTTATCCAGAACATTCAGACAATATATGATGTTGTCTAACTGATGAAATACTGTGGAATCATTATTGTTCATGGGGGATCAATGTTCGTGGATTTCGTTGGTCACCATTACCCACAAATTTACATCCCCACGAACATTTTTATTTTCCTTTTAATCTTCATGAATATTATGCCGTTTGCATTATTTATCAATTACCCACGATATTACGTCCCCACGAAACAACAAAAATTTGGTTACCCACAAACATTGGCCCCCACGAATTAAAATGATACCACAGTATTCTTCTGATGCAGTTTTCAGTATGACCAATACAAAAACATACATGTCCGTTATTGGAATTAAGGGATTTTTTTTCCAAAAATCTAACTTGACAGTTTTAAGTAGTGAGCTTACATGGTTGTATTTGTAAATGCAGTGGTAAACTTGAACATCGGTTGGTTGATGCCAGTATGAAATTTTTTTTAATGGAGTTTGTGGAGTATAAATGTCATTTTGGATACAATCTGCAAAAAGTGCATTAATTTGTGGATTTTGTTGATCTGTAGTAATATTTAAGTTTAATGTTTGATGTTTTGTTTCATGGTTTGGGTGTCGTGTTTCGGTTGATAATATATTTGGTGCAGATAAGGAAGTTGTTCCTTTGCATGAAAGATTGTGACAGAATGTACTTTGGGTCCAAGCATGAGTGATTCATAGTGCGTGTTTCGTTTTACTATCAGATTATTTTGTCAATGAACATTTTTATTTGTGGCCAGGTCATGCAGATGTCACCCAGTTATAAAGAAACCCTTTTTTTATGCACTTTAAGTCAGCCATGAATTGGCTGTATGAGATGTAACAACATTGTCATCTCTTTCATTTCCGTGCCATGCTAGAAAAACATTTTGTAAAACTTCTTGGATTACGTCAAACGCACAGGTGATCGAAGTAAAATGGAGAAAATTGGTGGTCGCACCATGTAGTAAACTTCACCGTGACAATAGGAGATTTACAAATGATATTTTGAACCCCATCTTTTTGGAGGAAGTTAGCTGTTATTAAAGAAAGTTTTCATTATAGATGGAAAAATCTCAGAGAATTGATATTTGAGGGACTTCACACATGTATAAGGTTTCAACTTTTGCTACATGCTCGCGCTGTTTTTCTTAGTCAATGCCAAAGGACCACTTTTTTTGTCGGAAATCTGAAACATTTGCTATAATGGTGTCTGGAAACCTGAACATGGCCATTCAGCACACAAGAGGCTATAAAGCTTAGCTCTGTCAAATACCCAATCTGCATTTGAAAGTCCTACCTTGCATATATTCTGCAATTTCTGCCCAGTGTAATTCAACTTCTCAATAAATGTCATTTAAAACATCACATCCGGAATATGCCAGCAATATTCACCCGTATTAGATGGAGCAATTGCACTCAGTTTATCTTGAGAGTAATTTCCGTAATTTGTAATCCAATACTTTTTCTTTATTCGACTTCCAAATGAGCACATTTAATAGTATTTTACTCAGAGTTCTTGTTTTCAATGCTTTTTTTAAAGGTTTCTTTGATAGATGGAGATGTGTGTCAGTGTTCACCCCCCTTTGCATTATCTTGTTTTTATTCATAGATAAAAATGCAAAACAATAAACATTTGTTAGTTAAATTTCAGACCTGAACACCTCAGAACTTTAAGAAAAATTGTTAGGTGGCGATAAGACGAGCAGATCTGTGTTTCAGATATAATTAGCAGCAAAGCCTCAGGGTCAAAAAGGTCACAAAGGGTCCCGTCTCATCGGAAACTGTTATAAGCACCCCTTATATCACCAATCAGGCGTAGGCCATCCGAACAAAAAAATCTGAAGCTTTATTCCGTCACAGGCTACGATCAAATAGGAAAGAAGATAATTAAATTCTACCCCTTTAGATGCAGTGATAATGCCAGCCAATTTGTGTTACTGTGTCAAGCCCTCTCTATTTCTATGGGCATGTAAATAAATAATTGTTTGGCACAGCTCTAAGTGCTTTCTCCAAAATACTAAACGAGTGCTTAATACGGTTTTATGAGATATATGGGGCGATATGGAATTTTAAAATCCCATTTGAATTTTTTTGAAAATTTCCATTCAAGGTGTCGTGTCTCAAGCTGGTCAATCACTGTTAAATTGAAACAGGCAATTTTTTTTTTTATCAGGTCCATCAAAATTATATATATGGGTAGAAAGGTAGGAAAGGATACGTACTAGAAAATTCTCCCTTTTGTGCGAAGATTTTACCTTACTTGGGGGTATCAGGGTGTACGTATGTCGACGGGTCTGAAAAAAGGGGGGAAAAGGGACGTGTGATTGTTCCGCACTTGAATACTGTGGACGTATTGACTCGCTTATCGTGGGACTATCAGAGAAAGCTGGAGTCAGTAAATTGGTCTCCACAGACCCCCATACCGCTGTCAGAGACAGTGTATAGTTCACTGGTAATTCGGAGGTGGTGCAGGGGTTTACAAGCTTATAATAATTTTGGATTTGTTTGGTGTTGTTTTGGGGGGGGAGTTTTTTTTGGTTTTTTTTTTTAATCAGTGTGCAGTCACGCTTTATACATTTTGGAAAATAAAGGCCTGTCTTGGAAAATAGAACTCATTTTGGTAGTCATTTTTTGTGTATTTTTGGATACAGCAGGTGTTGGTCCATGTAAACAAAACTGAATAAATTTAATGTATATTTCTGTAGGCCGGTAGATAAATTGGAGAGTGTAATTTCATTTGATAAGGAGGAAATGGTATTTACTTGCGCAGTTACTTTGCATAAAAAATCATTTGGGATTGGGTGATATGTACGAAGACATTTCCATAATGAAAACAATAATATTCAATAATGTGTTGACAAATTCCCAACTATATGTACGTTTTCAAGCCTGAAGTCTCTTAAATGATTGGATAAGCTAAATCACATGACCTAAATTTTTATTGAGAATTTTTTTTTGTTTTCGGTAGCAATATTCCCAGTTTTTTGGCAGACCTTATTGTACTGTTATGCTTTGGAATGAGTCATCAAAAGCTAATGCTCTAATTAACACACAGATTTAATCACTTTGAAACACATGTATATACTAGCTGTTGTGCCCTTGTCGACCTTAAATTGTCTGTTGAAAATTTAAAATCAAAACTTTACAAAATGCTTGTGTAGACAGGGAAAAAACTTAATTTTCTTGCATGGTGCAATTTTTCCCCTCTATTGAATGATGATAAAGACCTTTAATGAGCTGAAATTAATCACAGCCTGTTTAAGCCATTAAAGAGGGTCGTAAATTAGGGGGAGGGAGCTATGTTTTCATTTTTTATGTACACATTTGTCAATCTTTAATTTAATGCAAAAGATCATACTTGTAAATGAAGAAACAGTTAGTTCTCCATTAATGTGGTGAACGGAGAGATCAAAGGCTTTTCACTTCAAATCGGCATAAAGTCATGTCATTCCTGTGAGGAAGGAGTGAGTCATATTTTCCTAGTCATTTTCATGTTCTTAAGTGATTAGTTCAAATTTGTTAATTGTAACACAGGTAAACTACAACTTGTCAAATTCATTCATGGCGAGCAGAATTCTTAAAACATGCAGTTTCGCATTTCAGATTCGCATAGTGTTCAATTCAATAAAAAAAATACGAATTTCAAAGCCTTGCATTTTCATTATCTGCAAGCTTCCAGAAATCTTCAATGTTTGATATGATAGATCAAATTTATAATAATATTGAAACTGGGTAACCAATGAACTGGGTTTTTTTTATGTGGTTTTCAGAAGTTTTATGAATGGAATATTTCCTCTTATATTTCTTAATCAAGCTTTGATACATTTTTTGAGCCAATATTTTATCATATTTTTATCGCATTTCCGACTGTCATGTAATCTCGAAAACCGGAGGATTATTTGCTTAAAAATGTAGAAAACCAGTTTGTCAGAATTTATCAGGAGGATTGATAGGGGCCCCAAGAAAACATAGGCCGTCTGGCAATTGTGAGTAGAAGTTAGCACTCTATAACCACCCATGGATATTGGTTTGATTATTAGAGGCTTATCAATGTGTTTCTAGTGGTTTCAAAACATTGAAGATGCAGCAATGAAATTCAAAATATTCAATATTTTGAAACTATTACCAGTCGATGTTTTGACTAATGCTATGAATTTGTTATCGGTTATGTTTTCTTTGAGATGGGTGAAATGGACATGCCTCAATTTAGTTTGGCATTTGGAAGATAAAATTTGCAAGTTTTAAGTCTGTCAATTTTCATCTTTCAAAGTTTTGGTTTTTTTTCAAACAGTTTAATGGATGATTTTTTGGGGATAAATTGCTTCTTTCAAATTTCATGTAATGGTTGCATTTGAATATTTGTGCACCCTCCCTGAATGGAGGGTAGAGAGCTATTCGTCATCTTAGAATTCCTCTGTCATAAAAACAGAACTGAATGTGTACTCTGAAATAAACAACAATATGATGAATTAAAAACATTTTTATCTACCTTATGACATTGATCTACAATGTATTTCTCTTTTTGTACAGCAGGTTGTGAACCAGATATTGAGGAACATTTCAGAAGATCGTTGGGAAGGGACTATATGACATCAAATTCCCCCAAGCTGGTTAACCCCCAACCCCCACCCCCTCCCCCTAAAGTACCCACTCCCCCAGAGGAAGCAGCCACACCCACTAGAGCGAGCTCTTCACCTATGGAGGCAGATAAGACAAACCCAGCTAACGTATCTATCACAGGTTTGTTGTCATTGATACCCATAATGCCTTCACCTTACAGGAAATGGCTTTAGTTTTTCGCGATTTTTTCAGGATGGTTTAAATTTCGCGGATAGTAAATTGATTGAGTTAGAATCATACCCCCAAATCATGAAATGCATTGAACAGCACTTTGCAGTGGTTTTATTTTTGCAATTGTAAATAGAATCTCATTTTTTAAATTCTTAATGACTAAACATTTTACTTTTATACGTGCGTGTGCCCTATTCAAATAAATCCTTAAAATTTGAAATTCACATTTTCAATTTTTGCAATTTAATGATCATTGTAATGATTGATTAATTAATGATTGATATGTTTTTAGGTTCAGTGGATGACCATTTTGCCAAGTCATTGGGCTCCAACATGTGGTCAGCTCTGAAGGCCAAGAATGACCCGGAGGTCCAGACCGTAGATGACCACTTTGCCAAAGCACTGGGAACCAGCACATGGTTACGAATAAAGAAGGAAAAGGAAACTAACGGCACCAGTTCTCCCCCCTCATCGCCACAGCAACAGAGACCAAACTCATCACTGGTGTCAACATGATGACAGAAGTGATGAAAGCATGACAGAAAGCCAGAACTAGACAATGCAGCTGGGGATCGGGATGAATCCCAAAAACATATTTCTACTACTGCCGAGGGGAAAATCCATTGAATCCGCTTCATTAGGATCAGTAATGGAAGTAATTCGTTTGTATTATTTATGAACGCTCTTTGTCCATGTGTAATGTTCTGTGTGAAGATGAATTTTGCACAAAACTGAACAGTTTAGCTGGTACCCTGAAGGAAACAGCAGAACTCTCGTTCAGTATGTTGAGTGACACAATGTGAAAGCAGACACTTTTTGTGCACAGGGTACCAGTACAGAGTACCAGTACATGTACAATGTACTTCTATAGTGCTGTACCAAATGTTCTTGCGTTCTTGCACTTGAAAGTTGTTATTTTTTTTTTTTTTATTCAATATTGGTTTTTTTTCCCTCCCTTTTTTGATGTCATCGGACACAAGGATACACCTACGCATGTTTGAGTTTTGGCCGACCTTTCTCTTTATGCCAGGCTTGATTGGGGTAATTCCACATTTTTTGGTGCTTTATTTTGTTTTGCTTAATGAAGACTTTTTTGCGACATATAAACTTGACTGTTGATGCTCATTATTGATCATGGCCTGAAAGTTGCTCACTGTTTCATTGTACATGACAAAAAATAAACACAAAAGTTGATTGGTTGTATGGGGTGCTTGATTATGCAAATTTGATTGATATGGAATACATGTTTTGTAAATATTTGGATTGTTGCTGGGGTGAAGAGAGTATACGTATTCCGTATAATTTTATGTGTGTATCATTTCCATTGTGAGAGAACATTTCCTATTTGTAATATTTTTATTACATGTGCATGTTGAATGCAATTTTAATCTTGTTACAGATGACCATTAAGGTGACTGCAAGAATTACATTCATCAGGTGTGCAAGTTTTTATTGTTTGTTGTGTTGTGGCCTGTTAGTGTGTTGTTGTATGTATGTGTGTTTGAACATGAGGAGGTTACAAGAGTTTGCACGAGCACGACATGTTATATTTGTCAGAATGCATCGCATCAGGCAAGTGTGCTTCCTGTTAAGGTCACGGAAAAGGTCGCTAAGCATGTCAACACAAAAGAGGGCGGAGGCGTGTGTTTACATAATGTGGCCAGCGGACCATGTCTAAACAATCTGTCAGCAGTGACTAATGCATAATAATCTACATATATAAAAGCATGACGAAATCGCCATAGCAGAGTAGAATTCCGATTGGCAGATATGCCTTAATACGAAGAACAAAAAGCAAATCGTTAGTAGGATTTAAATATGTGAAATGCTGGTTGTTAATGTCAAATATTTGTAATTCAGACAGACACACCTGTGCTAATCAGGTATAATTATTGCACATGTTAAAATTAGCAGATGTTTTTTTTAATTATTGACATTGTGTATTGTTTTCGTATTTAATAATTTTCATGGAGATTGGTTAACAAGAAAGGAAGTTAATGTCTATTGTTTTCCTAGTGGGTAATTTTTGATGGGCATTGGTTAGTGAGAAGGGAAGTTAGTGTCATGAATAGGAAAATGATGCTTATGACTTGAATGTGGAGGAGTAGCTATGCTGTTAGAGGTTTTGAGACTTCTGATAGTGCAGGCTATGATGCAAGCCGTGTTACGTGTTATCTTGGATGAGGATGAAAGAGAAAACATTAATGGCAGCTCCTGAAGCCTTATGAATGATTAGAGTGTATGTATGAATATAAAAATAGATATACCATAGTGTATATATGAAGTAAATGTTCATATTGTTACCATGGTTCCACTATGCTTCGTAATGTGTAATGTCCAACCTGTTGTATAAAACTTTGACTTTGAGAAAAAAATGAGATAGAAAAAATATTGTGATGAAAAAATTAATAAAATTATATTTGAATAGACTATGAATCCTTATTTTGTTTTTTACTCTGTGTCAGTTTGTCTGAAGGGTTTAAGAAGATGGGGGGGGGGTCTAAGATGGTGTGTACATTTTGTAAAGTACCGTCAGTCAACAGTCCATTCAGAGAGACAGTACAAGATCTCCCAAGATCATACAGAATATAATCAAGGCAATCTTGAACATGAGACCTAGCCTGGTCCCTGGCTCCCTAACTAAAGCAGCGCGGAGCTTAGAGCATGGGACAGGGAACCAGGCTACATGAGACCTAGGTAAAAAAAAAATGTAATCCCAAGTAGAAGCAGAGGAATAAAATATAATTTGTTTTTATTAAAAACAAATGTCTCCCTCCTCCCACAAATGAAATTGCTCTAAATTACTACAACCTCCATTAATAATAGTGCCTGGTATGGAGGAGAAAGCTTGAGCAGGAACATTGACACTATCACAGTATTTGTGCAATTGATTAGCAATGAATGGAAGAAGTATTCAAAATTGATAAGAGCAATATTGTAGTATTCCTCTGTTAATGTACTTCATGGTATGATGCCAAGTTTCAAGGTTATCTGAATAGACCGTATAGAAGGGAAAATGTTCACAAGCTATTTTACACCTTCCACCCCTGTTGGATCCACCACAACTTGAAGGAAAATTATTGGATCCTACGATCCTGTCCTGAATATGTTTAGTTATAAATTGTATAGTATATTCATTCCTGTCAATCTTAAATGTTTTTACACCCTCACCCTGTTGGATCCACCATAATATTGAGGAAAAATAATTGGACCTCCTCTGTCCTGACAATATGCCACATTACAGATGGAAAGGAAGACTGTACAAAGTTTCAAGTCTATCTGATAACGCGTTTAGGAGGAGAAGCGCTCGCGAGATTTGTGACAGACGGACAGAAAGTACAAAAACATAATTGTTCTCCCCCTGGAAGAGGGGAGACATAAATATAAGCTTTAATTGAAGTTAGGTTACCAGGTGCTCTTATTAACTAACAAACTTGAGACTGAACTAGCAGTATGATTTAGGTGCCTGCTTAACGGAAGGCTTTGGAGGATCTCGTGCGAGTCACATTCAAGCAGTGATAACCAGTGTACAAAACATTCGTATTGGTTTCCTAATACTTATTTATCAGTTAAGATCTAAATGGAAGGGGTGACATTGTTCCTCCCAAAAATACACAGAGTCATGAAGATGACGGTCAGGGCAGATTCATATTTAGGAACAGTCCTCATCTTTGCCCGCTGGCGTCTGTGGGCCATTTTAGAGTGGGCATTTAAATGTCCACTGAACACGTTGGGATGTGTATAGAGTTGTAAAACAATGAGGTAAATGTCCACTCCTAATGCCCACTGTGATTCCAAGTGGTCGGCCCACCGTGGAAAGTGGGCATTCAAAAATCCATTTAAGTTGTACTGTAAGTACCTTTGACAGTATTTAAATTTGTTGACCCTTCCGTTTCTGGCATGACGTTTAGTACATGTATATCAGATCGATGGGCGATGATTGATTTTTCTTTCAATTAAAACGGATATGCACATTGCAAAATTATAAAATTTACATTTTATTAACAACAACCCCCCCCCCCCCCGACCAAAATTTTTACTTTCAACAAAGGTTTGTTTGTAATGAAATATTAGCAATGCCTTCGCACCTGGTCAAAACTGACGCATTATCCGTGACAAGCGTTAGCAATAAGATAAAAACTCTGTTTAATTCATTTTAAGCAAAACTTTTCAAACTTGAGTTAACCTTAGGTAATTTTAATGCAAAATATTTTGAATATAGTTACATTTCCGTTTAAAAAATATTTCCATTAAAGGGGTTGCGAAATGGCGATTTTGGCATGTGTGGCAAACAAACGATAAAGGTTCTACGGGTTTACGAAACCAAAGATTGCAAGTAGTATTGTCGTTCAGTTTTCAGAATTTGCATTAAGATAACAACTAGGTTGAATTACTCGAAATTAATTATGCGGATTTTTAAAAAAGTAATTCAGAATTTTCATTTAAATTCGCTCTTCACATTAAAAATTCTACTTGGCCTAATTTTCCCCAGTACTTGCAATTAATCTACTTGTCTCATTAAAGCACTGTTCAAATGACGAACGTCTTGTGTCACAAACAGAACGGATTCAGAACTTTTTCATGGTCAAGAAAATTTCAAAATATCTAAGAACTGTTTAAAACTGCACGTATACGTGATTATTAATTTGCCCATTTTGACTAGTGTGCTTGCTTCTATAGAGTACAAGAAACAAAACAGGTAGAAACAAAAATAAGGATTTAAAGATATCTATTTTCTGGGGGTCGTAAAATTTGTAAATTTTACCAGATTCACTTTGAAAATCTTCTGTACGCAAATTAAGCATTATCTATACATTAGACATTAGTTAAATGAAGACACCTGTATTTAGAAATCCATTAAAGGTCTTGTAATAATATGAAATAATGGAAAGCGAAATTTTGTGACGTGATACCGTTAAGTATTTTTCTTCTTGGTGCTGAAATGGGCTCTCAAGCTCAGAACATATTTAGCTCAGACGCTTGACAAGGCGACTAAAATCTTCTGTATCTACCACCAACACACCTACCATTCAGTACTTGAGTAAACAACTGTCTGATAAAACGTTTATTTGGTTTGACGTCATACTCACAAAGAGAATATTGTATGTACTTTCGGATTGTTTAATATGCTTACTCGAAAATTGTTCACCACTCATGTTTTGTTTAGAATGCAAATTACTGAGTATGTGCGGCCATAAAAAGTTTACCAATTGAACCTGCCCATTGGGTTAAAAAAAAAAAACTGTTTGATGGGAGCCGTTCTTTACCCGTGAATAGGACTCACGGCAGGTGCGACCGGTCGACAGGAGCTGCTTACCCCTCTTAGGCACCCAGTCCCACCTTTGATATATATACCCAGGGGTCTGTGTTTGTATTCTGGTAACGTGAAGCGGTCACTCATCAGGTTTTAACCACGCTCGCCGTTGCTTAACTTGCGTGATCAAGAGAGACTCTACCACATCGCCAGAAATACTTAGCGACGCACTATAAGTTCCCTTTACATCCCCCCTCCCTTTCAGAGAGCTTCATCCCTTAGCATGGGTCCTCTCTGAATGTTGACACCTGTTCAGCCAAACATCATCCGCCGTTCCCGACGACAGCCACTGCCCCCAGGTACATGACACAAAGTCTAGAGCTCCGCAAATACTTTACCTTGATGACGGTCTCCCATTAAATACTACGCTGCCACCAATTTATATGTAACGGTTCATCCAAGTCTGACTATGCTCGCCGTGATTACGGTAACTTGCGTGATCAAAGGACACCGAGACAGTATAAATTCCCTGTATACTTTGTATTGGAGTGCATGAGATTGATCACTGTTTTTTATTTTCACCTTTTACCGAACATTGCCCATATTTACAGTTGAACTTTGGTATCTCGAACACCGATATTCTCGAATACCATGGTTATGTCAAGTGATTCGGAAGTCCAAAGCCACCTATTTTCTGAGCATTTTTTACCCCTCATGTTTTCGAATCCATGGATTTCTCGATGTTTTTTCTTGGTTACCCATTGACTTCAAGATAATGAGGTTCGACCATTATTTTGGGTCACAATACCAGGAGGTGATGTAATAAGTACACTTTATTGAACAAACTAAAAACTGAGGACCATGCAATTATAATCAAGACTTCAATGATTTGGGGGGGGGGGGGATAAAATTGTTAGGTGGAATGCTACACCAGAGAAATTTGATGTGGATGAAAAGTAGAAGGATATGATAAACACTATTGTGAAATAAAAACAATTAAATTCACTCTATTTCGTCAAAAATGCAGTTAGTAGAAAACAATTTGACAAAAATTTAAAACCCCTGCTGATGTAGAGATCTACCTTAATTCCATCAATTATGTGTCCAGGGTCCGTGTTTGCCCAACTCTGTTTTTGTATTATATTTAGACTTACGAGATTGATCGCTGTTCGTTAGTCTTTGCCATTACAATCATTAATATTACAAGTTATAGGTCAGTTAAGCTATCGTTGAATTTATTATTTAAATTAAAAATTCAGTACATCAAAGTTTAAAGATTTCTATGGAAATAAGTAGGGTTATGACGCAACAGAAAACCATTTAAAAAACCCCTCGATTGCAAGTATGAGAGCAAGATTTGCGTTTTTAATAAAAATACCCAAAATCAAATGAAGAACTTTTCTATACAGTGTTTATTATGAGGTTTTCTTATTATTGATAAAAACATGAATGTAAATTTAATCGGTCATCAAAACTTAGTCAGCTCCAATAACAAGAGCACATGGGCACATCGCTCACCTGAGTGACTTTGGCCCTGGCTCAGCAGTGATGATTTTAAAAAAGAATTTTCAAGTTCCTTAAAAACTGACCCAGTGTTCTGGAGAAGAACATTTTATGCAAAACTTTGATCCCTATATGCTCCCAGCCCTACCAGCGAGAGGGTATGATCTTCTAAATTGATCTCACCTATATTCAGGAAGCTTTTAGTAACTTTGTTTCTTTTTGGTCAAGTGGTTTCTTGCAGAAGACGATTTTAAAAAAAGATTTACCCTATATATCAAATGTAAAAACTTTGATGCCCCTATTAGTAGCCCCACCGTACTCCCGGGGTCATGATTTGAACAACTAAGATCTCCACTATATTAGCGAAGCTTTGTCATAATAAAATTCCGCTACTCTGGACCCAGGGTTTCTTTAGAAGGAAGATTTTAGAATTATGTTTCCTATATATTCACATGTAAAACTCTTGACCCCCCAATTTTGGCCCCATCCTACCCCCAGGGTCATGATTGAACTAATTGAATCTGCACTAAAATCGTTCTTGAGAAGATTATTTAAAGCATTTTCCCTATATATTTCACATGTAAAAACTTTGATCCCTATTTGTGGCCCCGTCGTACCCCAGGGATCTTGATTTGAGAAACTTTAATCTGCACTATATCAGGAAGCTTTCATATAAAAGTTCAGCTTTTTCTGGCCCAGTGTTACTGAGAAGATATTTTTAAAGTATTTTCCCTATATATTCACATGTTAAACTTTGATCCCCTATTGTGCCCTATCGTTACCCCCGGGGTCATGATTTTGAACAAAACTGAATCTGCACCATATTCAGGAAGCTTTCATATATAAATTATAAGCTTTTCTGACCCAGTGGTTCTTGAGAAGAAGATTTTTAAATGACACCAGCCCTATTTTTGCATTGTTCGTGATTATCTCCCCTTGAACAGGAGACCAGTCCTTCATTTAAAACAAACTTGAATCCACTTCATCCAAGGATGATTTGTTAACCAAAGTTTGGTTGAAAGCTGAGAAGAGATGAAAATGTGAAAAGAGACAACGGACAAAATTTGATCAGCAAAGCTTCATTGAGCCTTCGGCTCTAGTGGCTAAAAAAGAGTTTAGATGGATTTCAATTTTTTGCAATGTTGCACTGAATTTTTAAGTACATGCAAGTGTGGATTTTCAGCAATATCAAAAGCATGACGGACCCAGTCAATTTTTGAAAGAGGAGGGAAATCTATTGTAATGTTCATTTTAAAGAGGAAGGGTCCATCCTCAAAATGCGTTATTTTTACTGTTTTTAGCAAAATTTTCTAATGAAAGGGAAAGTTCCAAACCCCGGCCCCCCCCCCCCGAAAATGTTTGGAATAGTTTTACAGAATTTTGCAACAATTTGTTTGTATCCTATGTCTTTAATTGGAGAATTTATTGGTCAGTTAATACACAGGAACCGGTAATTTGGTCGGGGTGGTATAGTATAGACCCTTAATATCATTATTACAGACCAAATTACCGGTTCCTGTGGTTAATACCACCTCTCCCTTCAATGAATAAAAAACTCGACCGCGACATGAGAAAACTTTGTAAAATGCGAAACGAAATCAATATAAAACAAAACCTACCGAATCGAATTTGACCGAAACAGAACGAGGAAACATGTTGTATAACCTAACTATTATATATAAGATATTGCGCAAATGTTCATTAATATTCTACACTTACTGCATATGAAAATTACTTGTTGCCTTCACGAATGAGGTTGTAAAATCAGCGACGTTTATTTATTTGCTTGTGGTTAGCAACTTCATGCAAAAGCTAATGGTCAGATCGCTTTGAAAATTGGTAGGCAGATGTATCTTGCCTTCTTGGTCTAAGGAAGTCTCCAATGAAAATATGAAAAATAGGGATTCAAATACAATCTCCAAAATATTGTTTTTCAATGTGT
>CAJDSM010020753.1:34075-49328 GCA_903981925.1 Ostrea lurida
CTAATTTGAATCTGCACTAATCAGGAAGCTTTCATTATAAACTTCAGCTTTTCTGCCCCTGTGGTGTTGAGAAATTTTTAAAGATTTTCCCTATATATTCACATGTAAAACTTTGATCCCCTATTGGCCCATTGTAAACCAGTGGTCATGATTTGAACAAACTTTAATTTGCACTATAATCAGGAAGCTTTCATAATAAAGTTAGCTTTTCTGACCCAGTGGTTCTTGAGAAAATTATTTTTTTAAAGATTTTCCCATATATTCACATGTAAAACTTTGATCCCCTATTGTGCCCCATCGTTACCCCCGGGGGTCAGATTTGAAACAAACTTGATTCTGCACATATCACGTAAGCTTCATATATTATAAATTTAAGCTCTTGCCAGTGGTTCTTGAGCAAGAAGATTTTTTAATGAACCCCCTATTTTTTGCAATTTTCGTATTATCTCCCCTTTGAACAGGATCTGACCCAGTCCTTCATTTAAACAAACTTGAATCCCCTTCACCCAAGATGATTTGGTCCAAGTTTGGTGAATCTGGAGAAGAAGATGAAAATGTAAAAGAGAAACGACAAAATTTGATCACAAGCTCACTGAAAAGCTTCGGCTCAGGTGAAGCTACAAAAGATTCAATTTTTGTGCAATGTTGCACTGAATTTTTTAAAGTACATGCAAGTGTGAGTTCAGCAATAATCAGAAAAAAGGTATGAATTTTTTGAAAGAGGGAGGTGAGTTATTGTAATGTTCATTTTAAAAAAGGGAAGGTCCCATCCCTCAAAATGCGTTATTTTTACTGTTTTTTAGCAAAAATTTTCTCATGAAAGGGAAAGTTCCAAACCCGGCCCCCCCCCCCGAAAATGTTGGAATAGTTTTTACAGAATTTTTGCAACAATTTGGTTTGTATCTTGTCTTCATTGGAGAATGTTATTGGTCCAGTTAAATACCAGGAACCGGTATTTGGTCGGTGGTATAGTAAAAGGACCCTTAATATCATTATTACAGACCAAATTCCGGTTCCTGTGGTTAATACAAACCCTCCCTTCATGAATAAAACCGACCGCGACATGAGAAACTTTTGGTAAATGCGAAAACGAAATCAAAATAAAACAAAACATACCGAATGAATTTGCCGAAACAGAACGAGGAAACATATTGAATAAACCTAACTATTAATATTATAAGAGTATTGCGCAATTTTCATTAATATTCTACACTTAACTGCATATGAAAAATTACTTGTTGCCTTCAACGAATGGAGGTTTGTAAACCTCAGCGACGTTTATTTATTTGCTTGTGGTTAGCAACTCATGCAAAAGCCTAATGGTCAGACGCTTGAAAATTGGTAGGCAGATTGTATCTTGCCTTCTTTGGTCTAAAGGAAGTCTCCAACGAAACAATATGAAAATAGGGATTCAAATACAATCTCCAAAATATTGTTTTTCAATGTGTATTTCGCAAGTAAAAATTATTCATAGTAATAATTTATATTTGCTGTACATCACTAATAATCAATGATCAGTTTGAAATTTGCAGGGATGTGTACGAGTCTCTGTTGCCTCTGTCTCGTCACCACACGGGTCCTCATCAGGAGAGCCGGCCTGTGGTGCTGAGGAACCTGTACTGCCACCAGATTAAAGATGGCTAGTACCACCACAGATGGACATTCAATGGACATTCAATAAATATTTTGAATTCTCTAATCATTGATCATGAAAGGGGGTATTTTTAAATTGTGAATGTGGAATACTTATACAAGTATATAACCTGCACCCTACGAACATATTGTGTGCATTTCCCATATTCAAGTTTTGCACATCATTACTTCACCAAATTTGCCAATGTGTTGGTGCTTCTGTGTATAAGGAGAGTAAAAGAACAACAATAAGGCAATTTAAAAATTTACCAAAAAAAAAAAAATTAGTTCATATACTATATAGTAAGTTACATGTACAAAGTAATTTTAGTATCACAATGTTTTATTGTCCCATAATCGTGTTAAGAATCCCATGCAGGGATCTCTGGATACGTTNATTTTAGTATCACAATGTTTTATTGTCCCATTATCGTTTTAAGAATCCCATGCAGGAATCTCTGGATATACGTTTCCTCCATGCTGTCCTCTGTCTCGTCATCACACAGGGTCCCTCATCATAAGAGAGCCCGGCCTGTGGTGCTGAGGAACCTGTACTGCACGAGATTAAATTTGGTTTCAGTGCCTTGGCCTCCCTTTGTTTGGCCCTGGTGGTGTGAGCTGAAATGTTTCCATACTTGATAAAAACAGCTTCCGTGGTATGAATTTAGATAAATTGGGTATTGTTGCTGAATTCAAGGCAGACTGAGATCCGGTTTGGTCTAATTTACTTCTGATCTGCTTTGTCCTTAGCTTTAGCTCTTCTAGAATAGGGTTCAGACTAGGATGCTTTTTCTGCCAAAACGCCGAAGGCCAGAATCTGAATTGGTCATTTTATATAGCTCCATGAAATACTTGTCATCGACCCATGACGGCAAAAATGAACAAGTATTTACATTGGCCACTTTTAGTTTCTCAATCTTCGACCTTTTCACTTCCAACGAGTATCTCTTTTTGATTTTCCATTTTTGTTACCCTACGAATATAGATTTTACTATGAATATTGTAATTTACGACAAATATATAAATTATCTTTGAACGTAAAGAAAATTTGCTTAAGACGCTATACATGTAATACTTTTAATATAGTGTATCAGTTTTGCTTTTTGCATAGGGGTGGGCTGAGGTGCAAAAGCCCCTGAGTAGTGACACATATTTTTTTTCATTTCTTTTATCAATAGTACACGGTGGATTTTAATTGTTTGTAACCAGTAAGAGATTGTACCCCCACACACGTGCACTTTAAAGAAAAAGATGATACTCGTAATTTTTCTCCCACCAAGACAAACAAATTACATCAGATTAAGGTGATTTCAATCTGCTCATGAAGCGAGGAAAGAAAATTGATTTTTGGTGGAGAAAATTCTATTAAAAAAAATTAATAAAAAAAAACCTAACGCAGTCATTAAATTGCCTCAGTCCATTTAGTGCTCACGAGACACGCCAAAAGAGACGATTTTAAGAAAGATTACAACACTTTCCCTGCGTCTGTCAATTATTATGTGAAGATAAACAATTGATCCTCTGTTTGTAAATGGCTGGTTTGATAACGGCCCACTCCTTTGCCCGGCTCGTGTGCATCCGTGGGTCAGTAAATTTTGGGGTCTAAGTTTAATGAGCTGAAATTTGAGGAGTGAGGGATGTAAACGAATTTTTTAGAGTTAGCATGAACATTTACGATGGGTGATACAGATTGGAGTTCCTCAACCAAATGGGGGGTGTGGGGGTTTGGGGGGGGTGTTACGTCTTTTGTTTTCTTTTGGTCTCTCCATTTGTGGGTCCAGTTGACCATTCTTCGTTAATTACACTGAGACAATATTATATAGAGGATTATAAACATGGATTTTACCAGTGCTTTTGCAAAAAAATATATAATATTCTAGTTTGGCTCAACAGTAAGTGAACGACTCCTGTATAAAGCGTTCTGATAGTTTCCATGAGAATACCAATGTGGGGGAGTGGGGAGTTTCTCCAATAATAGTGAATTGTAACCGAAGCAAAGTCCAAGACGAAACCGCCCCCCCCCCCCCCGAAAAAAATCAACCCCCCCCCCCCCGGACCATTTTTGTCTTGTGTGCGAAGATGCAATATGCCTTAAGCATGTAATGTATGCGAACAAAACTAAAATAAATGGTCCAATTTGTCAACAGTGAAAACATGAAATATGTCAGGTCAAGATTTTTTTTTTTTGTGAAAATTATCATATGTTGAGATGACATGAAATAATGTAGAAATAGTCAGCTATCAATCCGTGACAAAAAGGAATATTCTAGAAAGTTCGCTAAAAATGTAATTTTAAACCTAATTCCAATGCTGGCGGATATATGCAGAGGCATGACCCCCCCCCCCCCCTCCCTTCGAATTCCCCAGTACTGTACAAAATCGGTGGTTTGTTTCAAAAGTGAGATCTATGGTCTGATAGTCATGGCCACTATCATATACTAGTATTTGATTACGAGTAGTACGCAACAGTTGCAGTATGGGGCGCCAAATTAACATCAACTCAAATTGGAGAGATCTTTAATTATTTGACCTTTTGATGCGCGCAATTATTCAATTAAAAAATATCTTTTGAAAATTTATGAGATTTCATTCTGAATTATTGCGTGCATTTATACTTGAAATATTAAAGCAATGACTATTCTGATAATTGATGCGCGCATGCAATAACTGATTTGTTCCTCTCTTCAAAATCAATATCAAGAATTGAGATATACGAGATGGCTATTATTACTTATTAGGTTTTGTTCTGACTGTCTACAGAAAATATGTCGGGTTGTTCAATTCCATAGAAGGCGAGGCGAAGCCGAGCCTTCTATGGACTTGAACACCCGACATATTTCTGTAGACAGTCAGTAACAAATCTAATAAGTGTTTTGTTTTGTCGGGACCAAATATAGACAGCACAGTATGACGAAAGTTAGTTTCAATACTAAAAAGACGTAACGTCCCCATGTTGCCGTCTATATTTTGCTACTCGCCGTCTAAAGAAATTTAGACGGCAGTCACGTGACGCGTTTCCACAATGACAGAGCGCATCTAGTCCGAGGCAAAACAAAATTCATTAGCCCACACGAATTCAAGTATACGCGCAGTCGTTCTGAATTAATGACATAGATGCACGCCCTCACTGATTTAAAAAGAGAAACATTTTCTTTTTCTTTGTTTTAAAGGTTTCATACATTTTTTTCAATCAAAAATGTGTTACATTTACATGAACTCAAAACTACAGATTACATATCATATGAACCATTTCAAGAAGAGAGAGAGAGAGAGAGAGCATAATGATAACGTTCATACACAGCAGTTGGAGAAACGACATTTTCAAATTCCATTAAATTATTGAATAGTTGAGCGCAGTAATTCATAAATGATTATATATCATTGGAAGTAATTAAGATATCTGCAATTAAAATTAATATATTATATCATTTATCGCGAGCATTATTTCCATCCCATGGATGCGCACATTACAGGTCCCTTACGAGTTGAGGCAGCATCAACTGAATTCATGTGCGCTTCAGTTTTATAATGCGTGCATGAATAAATAATGAAACGACATGAAAAAATCAAGTTGATAATTGATTAATAGGATGCGCACTTCAACTGTTTCGCTCAATCGAGTTATACATTTATACCCCCGGGGTCCAAAGTGATCCCGTGTCGTCCGTCCCCGCCTCCCATTCGCTACTCCTACAGAATTCTATGAAACATTCAGGGATTCTTTTGTTATATTATGTAATTGTGCACCTCTTATTAATTAATAAATTAATTTAAATTTGATTTGAATAATTTGAGGGGCGCGGGTGTATCTCTAGTTCAATATGGCATTCAATACACATAGACAACGTCCCTTCGGTGGGTGTGTGTAAAGACTTGGCTGTAATCATTATACAACGAGTCTGTCAAGGAAATAGCAAACACAAAGAGTCATATTTTTATTTTTTTAATTTTTATTTATTTTTGAAAACAAAACAAACACGATAAAACAGCAAACTTCTGTCTTACGGGAGACAACTCTCCCGACAGAACGAACAAATCGGATTTGCTGTTAGAGAAGAATAATGACGATATTGTTTACAAGCTTACATTAGGTACCAAATTGAAACATCTTGTTTTGTTTTTGTCCACTTAATCTCAGATCTCTCTCATATGAAATCAATGACATTGATTCCGTAAAAATTTCAACTGTATCGAGTAGTACATTATACATAAAACATGCATTATTCATAAATCTGGTTCGGTTCGAAAACATAATCATCTTTGCATGTTACATCATACAAAAGTTCTCTGTCTACACCTGTACGTTTCAAATGTGTGATCTTATGTAGTTTTGCTATTTTTTTTTTATTTTTTCTTTGCACGATCCACTCCCTACAAATGTTAGAAATTGTTTAAAAGATGAGGACGTTCACATCTGACACTAATCCATGTAGACCCTTGCTGTCCCACACATCGGTCATCCGCAGTCCATGTGAAATTCCTCACCAACATTTTCCTAAAAGTTTCATCAGTTCTCGACTGTCCTCAGAAAATGCTTTGCTTTCCTCAGCTTGATGAATATGAATGAAAATATGTTGCAGTCACAGTCTAACAGAACAGTTTAATTTAAATTAAATTCTAGATGAGATGAATTCATGACTCGTTTGAGTCTGTGGACCAAACATTCCAAATATAGATCCTAATGCTGGAGCCTCGGGCTGTGGAATCTCGGCATGAGGGTCCTCAAACAGCTTCCGATTCGTGTCGTTTTCTGCAAAGATAAAAATGACCTTTCCTTTAAAACCGGTTCTCTTTTTTTGGCCTGGCAATTTTAGGTAGTTTTTGGTTTTTTTTATTTCATTTACTTAACAATTAAATATTTAACTGCACTTAATTAAAGTGAAAGTATTAAAATAAATGTTAAAACAAGCATTCTGAGAGTATTGCAAGGCATACATAGTCCCTATCCGGTTACACAAATTATTGGACCGCAACAATTTCTAATTTCAATTATGTAGGCTATATCATATACTTATGGTAAAAGGGAAATATTGTGAACCAGGATAGGACAAGGGCTAATAGTGAAAAAATGAATAGATGAAATAAACAAATCGATCTTGATCTGTAAACTTGTATGGCAAAGGAATGTACCAAAATATCAAAAAGAATATCTGCAAGCAGCAAGAAAAAAGTGTGGAAAAACTGATAATTTATGAATTTTTTTTAAGTCCAAGGGCCATAACTCAGTATGAAATAATGGATCAAACAAACTTGAACTTGGATCTGTTAAACATAGTATGGCAAAGCAATGTAACCAAACATCTATAAGAATATCTGCAAACAGTGAGAAAAAATGCGGAAGCTATAATTTTATGAAATTTCTAAGTCCAAGGGCCATAACTCAGTGAAAATGAATGGATTAAACTCAAACTCGAACTTGATCTGTAACAATGGTAGGCTAAACAAATGTGTACCAAATATCAAAAGATTATCTCAACAGTGGAGGAAAAAAGTAACGGAAAACTGATAATTTATGAAAAATTTTCTAAGTCCAAGGGCCATAACTCAGTGAGAAACCAAAATCGACCTTGGATCTGTTAACTTGGTATGGGCAAAGCAAATGTGCCAAATATCAATGAAATATCTGCAGCCAGTAATAAAAAAAAGTCTGGAAAAACCAACGGGACGGAATGGGGACAGAACAGACATGAAGGACAGACATGGAGACAGACTAGACACACAAAGAAGAAACTATAGTCGCCTCCGGTTTACAAACCGGTAGGGGACTAATAAAATGCATTCTTAATGCAGTTTCATCCGTGCATATTATTTTCATACAATATCAAAGAAAATAAAAATAATCAACAACAAATTTTTTTTCATAAATAGTTGAAACAAAACTTCAATTGGAAACAATTAAATTGGGAAGAGAAGGAGAGCGAGCATCATTCAACCCAGGATCACCTATTGAAAACTTGAATTCCTAAAGTAAAATACAAATTGTGTACCAATGCAGGATTTCAGATTGTTATATCCATGAAAACTAACATTCAAATCATTTCTTAAGGATATTTGTACAGAAACCAGTAAATAGTTTACATTCCATTATTCCTATCCAAATCGACAAAATGCTGGATTTCGTGAAAAATGTATGCAATGAGTCATGCCAACATGAATCCGAATAATCTGACCATCCTAATTTTAAAATAATGTCTTATGTCAGACTCATATTTAATTACATTCTTACATTTTTCTCAATTTTGGGTATTTTCTAATAATTGCCCCCCCCCCCCCCCCCAAAAAAAAGTTTGAGATTTTTATTGTTATTCATTTACAAATTCCCACCACCTCTTTACTTGAGCAAAACTCATCATTCCAATTTCAGATTGGTTCAGATGGCTATAAAATCCATAAAAATTTTAAACGAAAGAGCGAATATGAAATCTGGAATTCGAAATAAAATGCACTAACCCCCAAAATAGATCCCTTATTACTATTAAACAATTCAACACCGATTTTAAAGTTTTGGGGCTTGTTTTGTGATTTGGGTAATATTTTTTTTTTTTCTTTTTGGGGAAAAAGATCACTGGTTCACATGAAATCCCATGGCAAAACTCAAGCATGTTGGTCTAATCAAGATTTAAAAAGACATCCACTGTACTAAAACTTTATCAATCAAAAACAAAAACTTGGAATTTACTTGGCAGCTTTTTCTGATAATTATAACTGTGACCAACATGCAAACAACATGGACTTACACTTTTTATGTCTCTGCTTTATATTTGGTATCTTTTGTATATTTACCCATTGTTGGTTTGGATGCAGGCACATTTAATTCTCACATTTTCACCGTGTGAGGACCGACTTTACCCATGTGAGGACAGCCATGCCATGTGAGATTTTTCGATCTCACACTGCTGCACGTCATTTCATTGTGACGTCCCATAATTTCCTTCATTTACGTTACACGGTGAAGCCAAAACGTTTTATATTGTTTCGTTTAATTTCAATTTGATATAGCTTTCTGATGAAGCCTTGAGTTTTTTTTAGTTTACACTTACAGTGTAAACCATTTTCGGGTAATGCTCTTTTCTGCCTGTCTTATTGTTGTTTTAAAGTTTAAATAAGATATTGATTAGTTTGTACATTTCCTCAAAGCTCCCGATTTTCGCACTAATCAGTAATAAAATGTGAGAAAAAATAATCTTTCATTATTGTATCGTGTGGGATAGGGAAATTCCACGTCGGGAACAAGATTCGCTGTCTAGGACTCGGCAAAGGCCTCGTCCTAGACTGCGAATCTTGTTTCCCCTTGGTGGAATTTCCCATTATCCATACTCGTACTAATTGAAGGATTTCTATTTTACTCACAGATTTTTGAAGAAAAAGAAAAATCATCATACCAAAATGAAATTCTAGGCGATACATATATTTATATATTCTTTGTTTTCTCTCAGACTATTCATTTGGATTGATATGTATTTGATGATGGCAATGGGAATAATTTATTCAAGAAAGTATTTTTTTAACATGACTTGCTTCCTCGTTGCTCAGCTGACGAGCTGATCAGATGGAGGAATGATCAGGTGAAAAGAAGCTGTTCAGAAGAACACTTAATCATGTGGGGGAGCTGTTGATAAGGTGGAGGACTTGATTGAGGTGGGAGGACTTAATCAGTGGAGAGCTGATCGGAGAATGAATTTGATAAGGTGGAGAAAAACTGATTTCAGGAGGAACGATCAGGTGGATACTTCGATGATGATAGCGAGAATTTGGTGGAAGGACAAGGACTTACCTCTGTATGCTTCTTCTCCTGCCCAGCGGTTTCATTCATGATGGGGGGGCTGGATTCCTTCCAATCATTCCAAGTAGCATCCCTCCTGAAAAATTAATCTTCAATGAGGCTGTGTAATTCCACATTTTAGGTTATATAACTAACTCAAATTCTGTAATGATAAAATCAAGGTTTCTGGAAGTGTAATAATTATAATTTTTTAAACTGCAATATTTTAAAATTAAGTAAGGCTATGAAATTTAATTCTAACAAGATGGATGTTGGAAAGAATTTCCTTTTATATACTGTATTCATGGGACCAATCAAAGTTTTTGGAAACACAATTATATAAAATTTCTCTTTCTCAAAACCCCTTTCACAGACATGTTCAATCTCCCTTTTAAGCAGCTGCTGTATATGTAATGTGAATTCAGTTTTATGGTGTGATGTATTTCTTGTTCTACAGTATATTTGCAAATGACTCATGGTATAACCATATTAAACTGTCACAAAAATCCTAACCATCAATTTCATATCACAATTCTGGCAACACTGTTAATTCTCAATTCTAATCCATTGTTTAACACTATAAATGTACCATTACACTAACCAATTAAATATTATTTCGTCATTAGAATTACTGTCTTAATTGTTAATTGGGGCCTCTCATATAAATACTGACAACATCGTCTTAGCAAGAAATTACACTCTTGGCAATAGAATGAACTTAAAAAGACTGAAATGAATTTTTTATCAGGAAAATGGTCCCAAAACCTGACTTATAAGCAAAAAAATAAGAACAATATAGTGCTGTTACCAATCATTCCAGATCCCACTGTTGCACCCAGTAGCCATCTAGATAGATACAAATACATTTTATACGTGGCTGTTTTTTATGTTTGTAATCCTATTTCAATGAAATTGATTTAAAGTGGTTCAAAAATGCACTGAAGCAGCGAATGATTTATAATAACTCAACAACTTAACCACTGGAAACGCATTAGACATGCCATTCATTTGATAGCATCCAAGTTTTGGTTCTGACAAAATAAAATAATAACTATCTGTACAAATTAATATCAAAGATAGAAAGTCTTCACCTTCTTTGGTAGTGCTTAGACAAACCTGTGGCAAACCCATCATAATGGATTCCAGGGTCTTCCTTTCCTCTTGATGTGTGCCATGTGAACAGTCAGATGTTTGAATAGTAACCCCCCACATAGAAAAACTACTGCAAATGTCCCGAAGAATGCACAAACACAATCAGACAAATCTTGAAAAAGAATATCATCCATTACAGCCTTTTCTCTACCATTTTCCCACTTTCCATGGAGGCTGGGTGTAATTGTGTAGCTCCGATGGTAAGTACCTACATGACTGCCTCTTCACCAAGGGATAGCCGCGGGCTGAATATTTCATTCAACTGATTTTGATGAAATGAATGTATTAACAGCACCATTATACCTAGGCATTTTATACACTTCTACCACTTGCATGGGAATATGGATGACAAGTTTAGTAAATAAGTGCGAATAGTTTAACTTTTAAGGCCACAGGTAAAGGTTGTAGGTGGAATATACAACATTCAAAAGGGAGAAGGAGACAGACTCAGAGACACAATCCCATACAGTTTCTACTTTCACATATTGAAATTTTCAATTCCGAACAAACTTGAATCCCCTTTATCAAGGATTATTTGTACCAAGCTTGATTGTAATTGGCCCAGTGGTTCTGGGGAAGATTTTCCTTTATATCAGCATTTAAAACCTTGATCCCCTATCGTGGTCCCATCCTATCCACAAATAATGTATTCTCATGTACTATATCTTCAAAACTGACCAAGTAAAAAAAAAATAAATAAAAAAAATAAGAAAAAAAGACAATCAAGAAAATACACAAAGAATTGAATTTTTCTATCTAGTTGTTGAAGTTTTTGAGATAAATCCCAAAACACAACTTTATTTTTATTATTTGTGGTAAGGTCCCTTTTGTATGATTGTTAATAGCCATGATGGAAACATAAGTATGATTTTCATCTGACTAATCCTGCTAAATTTTTACTTTACATAACCTTAAAGACAGCCTTACTATAAGATGCACATATCACACATACCTGCTGTCCTTGGACTGCTTGTTACAACCTTGGTAAGTGCACCTCTTAATTTGGTTCCTTTTGCCTAAGAAGGAGGAAGATAAAGGACTCTTAATAATGTTAAAGAGGAATACAAAGAAAAGACTAAAGTAAAGAACAATATAAAACACTACAACACATGCAGTGTACGTAAAATGCAAGTGATGAAACATTTGCAGAAATAAGTACATTGGTTTCATGATATTCTCATGTAGAAATTTTTGATTGATTTTGTCTACATGGTCAGTCAATAGAACTGTTACTAGCACACTGGGCATGCAAGTCAATAATTTTTGGGTAGCCACGGTCATAGGACTACAATAACATTAATGATTAATCAACATTATACTTGATTGTATTCAAACGGGTTACCCAAATCAAGAAAACATTCAATATTCATCATTTTTCTAAACAATGGCCTCAGCCTATACAGCATTTCAATAAAACTTACTGCATTTCTGAATCCCTGGATAGTATGAAACACGCTTCCTCCCACAGCTCCCAGGGCAAATGCTCCTCCGCAATCATCCACTATTCTGTAGGGACTGAAAATATAATGATAAAGTCTGAACAATAACNAATTCTGTAGGGACTGTAAGAAAATATAATGATAAAGTCTGAACAATAACATTATTTGAAAATGAAACAACTGAGCAATAACATTAATTGAAAAAGAAACAACTATAAGTGCTTTCATCATCATGTGTTTCAAAATAATTCAACATGCACCCATCTTTGCACTAAGTATTAGCTGAGTTTCACGATAAAAACCCTCACCAAGCTTCCATATCCATTTCGTAAAACCTGTTATATATATGCACTTAAGCTGATCTTGAACAGAACTTCTTTGTAACAACAATCTTACGCAACAACACCTCCCCCCCCCTTTCTTTCCCCACTGACGCGACATAATAAGTGTATCTAACATGTAAGTAAACGTTACCTCAATTGTAAATAAGTGATCAAACAATAAAATGTGTTTAAAAGTATGATAATAAATTTCAAAATACCATGGATCTCGAACATATTCTTCCATAATCGTGCTTTCCCAGAAACTTCTATCACATTGAAGTTCACCGGAAGTTGAAAAAGGTCAACGTATTGCTACGTCATGCTGAAAATATTCGTACCATGAGGTACAAACATGATTAAAAATAAAGATAAAGCAAAAATAACGATATGTTAACGCTTATTAATGTAAAATAATGTTAGTTTAATCTTGTTTTGATAATACAATTTGTTGGTTGCTCATATTTATGACAAATTAACTAGTCCGACTCGAATTACTATGAATTATCAACACCAGTCACCAAAACAAAATGAAAAATGAAAGTAAGGTTATAAAATGGATAGTCAGTTTTATTTAGTGAAAAGTAGCAGATTTCCAGATTTTTGTGGATTGATAAGAGTGAAATGACTTAAACTTAAGAGTAAAGCTTCAAACAAAGCCAAGCTAGGAAGGTTTAAGCGACTAGATGTAATCACACTGGCTCTCAAGTGTTGGCAGACTCTGCAGGCAGAGCAACAAAAGAATGTGAATTTAAGGGAAAAAATGGAAACGTAATTATTGATAGTCTTTACAGACAGAATACTGTATCAGCAATGGACAACAGGAATTACCTATATCCGGCGTACGCTGAAGGCATTCCACATCCTAGTCAGCTCCAGCCAAATGAAAATAATTTTGTGAAACAAGAGTACCAGGGACCATGGGAAAATAATGTACCATACGTACCAGATAGTTATTATCCGGGACAAAATCAGATGATTCAACCATCTGGATATGGAAGTGCAGCAAATAATTATTATGCTTATCCGACACAATATACCCAACCAACACCGGAGTATCATGAATATGGCACCAGTAACTTTGCGAACTCTGTTGGCTATCCACACAACTATGGAATGGGAAGTGCTCCTTACCAAGGATCTGTACCAATCAATATCATGCCAAATAGTTTCTCAGTAGACCAGTTTGCTTCGCATTACTATCCCAACACAGAATATAACTATAACCATCAAGCACCAGTGTTCAACAGCAGTTCATATATGAATGAACCCAGGGAAACAAATTCAAACTTTGGAAAGTATAAAACCAGCAATAAATCGTCTCTTGCCAAACCATATACCAAATCCAATAATCAAGAAAGCACCTTGCCATCTGATCCATTTTATGGCAATTGGTCAGCAATAGTTGCTCCTAAGGATGTGGATAATGGTGACAGTAGTGTGCCACAGACCATTCTAAACTTTGAAAGAGACGATACATTAAGTGAAGTCGGGAATGCATTGTTACATACACAGAGAGTTCTGTGTGAAAATCTTCAGGGCCTTACTTTTGATGAGCCTGTTGCCCATGTGTACAGTCCCGCTGTTTATGCATTTCAAACTTTTAAAGAGTTTATAAGGAAATACTGCAGATCTGAGAAAAAAGTCCTCTTTGTAGGGATAAATCCAGGGCCATGGGGAATGGTTCAAAGCGGTGTATGTATAATTTGATATTGATTGTGATTAATACCAATACTGTAGATTGGTAAATTAACATGGATGATGGTTTTAATTTGACTGTTAAACGATTTATTCCTTTTCCAGGAAATTAAACCCATGGTGAATACTACGACTTACTTCAATGCTTTTGTAATCTGTATATTTAAAGTAGATTTTCCTATATCATAAACATGAAATTAAAGCCATCGCAATTATACCCTTGTTAAAAAATCATGAATTTTAGCACCATGGAATTGAAGCAACTTACAGTACACCTTAATAAACAAAATAGATTGAAATAATGAATGGTTTTAATAATAACAATTGGTTTTTATATGGCGCTTTATCTACCTNAAATGGTTTCAATAATAACAATTGGTTTTTATATGGCGCTTCATCTATTTAAGTACCCAAAGCGCTTTACAATACATTATTACCCCAGCAGACCTTAACAATCCAGAACCTTCTCAGTGCAAGCTGATGTTAAGACGCATGAACACTAACATTTTGACAATATCTTTCGCTGTCTATAGCCAGGTACCCCTTTTTACACTTGGGTGGAGTGAGGAAATTCATGTAAAGTGCCTTTCCCAAGGACACAATGTCAGCCCTGCCGCAGCCAGGATTCGAACTCAAGACCTCTCGGTCGAGAGTGGGCGACCTAACCACTAGGCCACCAACGCCTAAAATTAAAAACTTTGTAAAATACTGTACCTCTCTATAACTGTGTTCTTATATCAATGCTCTTGAAGTTCATATTAATTCATCATTGTGCCTAATTACTAATTATCTACTTGAGGTAAATTTTAGTTAAGATATAAAAACTGTACTGTACCAGTTTGAATTTTAAGTTCTTATTTGTTTTAATAAGATATAGAGAGGTTTTGAAATTGCTTTTTTAATATTTAATATTTTTGCATGGTAAATTTCAGGTACCTTTTGGAGAGAGAACCTTTGTTTGTGAATGGTTAGAAATTCAGGGGCATATCTTGAAACCAGCATGGGAACATCCCAAAAGGCCCATTCTTGGACTAGATTGCACCAGATCTGAGGTATAAACAAAATGATTTTTGTGAAAATGAATCCAAATGGTGATCAGTTTTCCTCCCAGTGCATTCCCGTTAAAGCAATGTCACCGAATTAACAGTTGAATTTTAAGGGAAATAGTTGAAACCAACTCACATGTTGTGGTTGACTGCATCATTTTACTTAATGGTATATGGATATATGCAAAGTATTAGTTGATAGCT
>CAJDSM010020755.1:536-13159 GCA_903981925.1 Ostrea lurida
TCGAATTTGGCGGTGATTTTGTGGTGGTCCTTGACCTTCTTCAGAAGTATGGGGTCCCCCGTGATGTTGCCACACCCCGTAGAGGAGCAGTCCACTGTGTGGGTCAGGGGAGCAGGCAGGCCTGTGTACTGTCCAAAGAAAAAACCATCCATTACCTACCAGGGCAGCTACAGAGACATCCATTACTTACCAGTGCAGCTACAGAGACATCCATTACCTACCACTATATGCTTACATGTGATGAGACCTTTGTTTGTGTTGGTGGTGATCTTTTACATGTGATGATGAGACCTTGTGTTGGTAGTGATCTTTACCTTACATGTGACAATGAGTCCTTTGTTTACCTTACATGTGACGATGAGACCTTTGTTTACCTTACACGTGATGACGAGACCTTAGTTTACCTTACATGTGATGATGAGACCTTTGTTTACCTTACACGTGACGATGAGACCTTTGTTTGTGTTGGTAGTTATATTGCCTGACATGTCTACAACTTCCACTCGGAAAACCGGTGCTGTTCCGTTCTCTATAGACAGTTCCTCTTCTGGTTTTATCCGTAACTCCTTAGGCAGCCCTAACAAGTACCAAGGTTCAATTGTAAGCTATAATGGCCTGCTAGAGATTGGACAAATTTTGTTTTCATCAAAGCAGTGCAAATGAGTATGCGCGATTATTAGACAAAAATATCAACAAAATAATAAAAAACAACCAAAGAGAATATGGAAATAAAAAAAAAACAACAACAAAGAGACATATGGACTAGCAGTCAACACTGAAGAATCATATACAATGAGACCATGAATCGAAAGCCTTGCCTGTTATTGAATAGAGCATCTTTCAAACTAATGAGACCTGGACATCCAAACTTTCAAAAGGAACCAATATTTGTTGAAAAGTAGAGGTGACAGGAGGGTTTTAAAATAATCTAATGATGCACCAAGTTTTATAGATGTTAGGAGCAAAGAGAATTTATCATATGGAACTCATATCGCCCACCGCTGGAGGCCCAAACCTGACCGCAGGAGGGCCCACAGATTCACAAAAAAATAGGATTTAACCTGGGAAAATTCTTAAATTTCAAAGCTTTGTGCATTTTCTCCGGAGATCTGGTACTGTGAATGGTTTGCACCATAGCTCTGGAAAATGAAACCAGCACTGTAAACTAAAATGTCGGACAATTTCCAAAGTGTAAAAAACCCATGACTAACAAGAATCATTCATTTATATACTGTGGAATCATTTTATTCGAGAGGGGGGCCATGTTCGTGGGTAACGCAAAATTTTGCTGGTTCGGGGACGTAAATTTCGTGGGCAATCCATAGATAATGAGAACAGCATAATTATTGATAAAGGAAAAAAAACAATGTTTGTGGGGACGTAAATTCGTGGGTAAGAGTTGACCCTCGAAATTTTCCACGAACATTGGTCCCACAAACAATGATGATTCCACAGTTCACAAATTTTCGGTAATATGGTCAATACTTTTATTTGTCTGCTCGATGGCATAATTCAAAACACCTGAATCAAACCTATCTATGTCTACCAGTATCTAGATCTTAGACAAGTAGTACACTAGGTATTTCAAATATTTTACATGAAATTTTTATGTTACATACAAAAGTATTTTAAAAACAAGTGAAACACAACCATAACCATTGTAGTGAAAATACCCTTACAATAGAAATATATATATATCAATTTTACACGACTTGCTGAACCTCCCCTTACGCCCCTTTCTCCACAAGACACTTTTACACCGACTTGCTGACTCCCCCTTACCCCTTTCTTCACTGAAACAATGCTTTGGCCAGAAAAAAAAAAAACAATCCGCTGCCAAAATCAAATTGTTTCCCTTCACTGGTGGTTTTCTCATATGATATGTCAATATCTTCTGAAACGCAAAAAATACAGTTTTCATCATGTATACTACACATCTACATGGCATAAACAGATACAAACAATTAAGACCAACAATTATACAGAAGAAGAACGGGCCGCCCACCTGACTTCCAGGGTGGGTGGTGACGGAGGGGGGTGGTTTTGTGATGTTGTTGAAAGCGTCTCGGAACACGAGAGGAATAGAGAATGGCTCTCCGAATTCTGAAGACACCGTCCAGCATCCCCCACGGTAAACTTCTCTGGTTTCCGCTCTGTTTCATAAAAATCCCATGTATATACTCAAATGACATAGGATGGACAAAGTAACACTTGTGGCTGAGAAAATTAATCATCAACGTGCCTATTTTCATGAAATATTAATTGATTGTGTTGTTTTTTCGTCCGCCACAGAATATTTCACTCATATTGCAAAATTTAGCAGTTACGCTTAGCACTCATGGCTTTAGCAGTGAGGTTTTGGCGTGCCAGCACATGCTGCACACGGGACCCTCTCGTTTTTAGGTCATATCCGAAAGAACCCCGTGACCTTTGTTTTTACCCCGTGACCTTGTTCTACCTGGTTTTTTGACCTTGTTTTACCTTGACCTTGTTTTAGAACCTGGTCGACCTTGTTTTTACCTGTGATATTTTGTTTTACCTGTGCATTGAACTTGATGTATGGGACGGGGAGGTTTCTTTTCCTGCGTTAGATGGTGGATCCACTCTCATTTAACACTGCACCTGCAACTGCAGAGTGGTGGGTACAGGTTGTGTATGTTCTCTTTTACAAAAAAAAAAAACCCCCAGTCACACAGAGAGAGCACTACGGCAATGAACATGGTGTCAAAATGGACAAAACTCAAAGCTTGTACCAACTCCAAAACTCTTTCACATAATGAATGCGACCATTTTCTAAATTCTTAGTTATGCAGCTTAAAATAAAAGCAAGTTTATATCTACAAATGTACGTCTTAAAGCAATACCGTATTACTCGCCCTATAAGTTGGATTTTTGGGGAGTAAAAAATTTGGTACAAAAGTAATATGTTCCGACTTTATAGTGCGAGTCATAGGGAGATCCAGTATTTTTTTCTAGTCAGCAAAATCATCAATGGTATCAATTTTGAAAAACAACTATGACGATTATCACGATCATCATCCAAAAAATTAAGTCTGGACATAAAAATGTAAAAAAGAAAATTATTGAACACAAGGTAATAGTAGGAGATATTGGACAATGATATTGATTTTTTGTTTGAGAGGAAATAATTAAATACCGGTATCATTTCTTCAAAATATATTTTTATGAAACTAGGGGACAAAAATCAGTGTAAACTTTGATATGAATTGTCAACACGATTCTGGCCAAAAGTTGTACCGACTTAATAGGCGGGTCAAATGGCAAAATCCTTCAAAATTGATCTCAAAAAAACACAACCGACTTATAGGCGAGTATATAACGGTAACAAATATAACACAATCACATAACTTATAGGCAACAACACTGTCTATGATAACAATCAATTCTTGAAGAGACATGAATTCTTACAATCGGTTGGTGCAGTAAGGCCAATTTTTTTTTAATTGGTTTAGCGGATTTTAAAAATTTTTAAAATCCATTCGGGGCGGTAAAAAAAATAAAATAAAAATTATATTTTTCTTGGAGTAATTTCAGACGCTGGTATTCATAGCACATTGTTATTGTCCACTTTTGCAAACAATGCTGCTTCTTTTCAATATGGGGAATTCTTTAATTCACCTTAGTTGTAAAATTGTTTAACATTTGCTATGTAAATCCCAAAATAAAAACTATGTATTTTTCCATTCAAGATGACATCCATTACGTAAAAGGAGGAGCGCACTTATCACCTAGCTGAACTACTAAAATCCTGAACTGACCTTACCATGCGAAGATTTAGTTTTTGAATTGAATTTCATAAACCTTATTTATGAAGTCAGTTAGGTTATAACTTAAATAAATAAACCAATGCTTATCAACTATCGTTAAAAAAATTATGGATTTTATGCATTGTCAGAATCATTTAATTTTCAATCGTTGGTAGTAAACAAATTTTCATACTGGTAAATGATAATAAATTCATGGATTCCTGATAGAAATGTTTCAATAAACAAAAATAACTAACTTTATGAAATTTTATTAGTCTTTCAAATTCACTACTAAAAACTCCATGCCGGAAATGAATGCTTGTTTTAGGGGCCTATCAATGTTTGGGTGACTAGTGTAAAACCCAACATAACGTCATGGATGCCATCTTTTGAAAGAATGATGAAAGTGTTTGTTTTTATTTTGGGATTTACATATCAATACGGTATTAAAATGGCATGACTTATGGTAAATGGAAGTTAGATTTGTTATTAGATAACTTATTGTAAAGCAAACAGCCATTGGATGCCAAGAATGCAGAATAATTTGTTAGCACTCGCTGAAGTTGACGATATGATGACTGTCCTCCGGACGCCCGGTTTATGGATGAGGGACCGAGTCACAAGTTAGTAAATATTCTAGACTAACTGACCACAAGACTGTTCGAGATTTGGATTCCGGACTGTAAAAATATCGTGACATGGGCCAAATTTTTTTTTTTTTATTTGTATAAGGGGAAAAATCCTCGGCGGAAAATGTAAAAGAGTGAAAACCTTTTAATTTTTTTTCCAAACATCTCAAAAAATCGGTGCGGCGGAATCCGTAAAACCAATTCTTTAAAAAAAAAAAAGGCCTAAAGACTGTTTCTCTGGCCTAATTCCCTGTTATTTGGAACGCAGCACCAAGGCAATTCTTACTCTGAGATGAGATAAAAGTAGCCTTATCCTCTGTTTATGAAATTCTTATGAGTAGTGTATGTTTTGATGGTATATTGCAATGAATGGATTGAGATGTTAACCATTCTAAAAATAAAACTGCTAATCAATATTGTTTCTAAGTGTGTGCAAAATTAAAAGCTTCAGTTCAAAAGTAATGCACATATGACAGGGTGCTATAAATTTTTTGACTGTTTCTGGGCTGGGGGAATTATTTGTACTTATTACTGACATTTAAGAACAATGAAAAATTGTGCTAAAAGTCCAAATTGTTAAAGATCTATATAAAGCATTACCCGCTTACAAAATAAAACAAATGTTCAAACCTGCAACATTGTATGACCATTTTTCAACTACCCCCCCCCCCCCTCCCTCCTTTTTTTGGTGTGTTCTAAAAAAAAAATTATGTACATTTAGTAATAAACTCTAACAGAAAAAATTCTTTTTCCTACTGTAAGGGTTGTACAGTCCTACAAGGGGGTGGGGGTTATTATGTATAGCTGTTCCTACTGTAAAAGGTTCGTACAGTATACAAGGGGGTGGGGGTTGTTAATGTATAGCTGTTCCTAATGTAAGGGTTGTGTACAGTCTTACAGGGGGTGGGGGGTTATGTGTAATAGCTGTTCCTACTGTAAAGGGTCGTACAGTCTACAGGGGGAGGGGGTTATTGTGTATAGCTGTTCTACTGTAAGGGTTGGTTCATTAAGGGGGTGGGGGTTATTGTGTATAGTGTTCCTACTGTAAGGGTGTATGCAGTCTAACATAGAGGGGGAGGGGGGGGGGGGGGTTATTGTGTATTAGCTGTACAGCATATGCAAAAGACAACACTGTCTGATTTATAACAATTTAATGCATTGTAACATGGAAGTCTGCCATACTTACCCATTTTTCTGGAACAGGTAGGGCCAAGTCCTCCCATGCTGACTGATGTTGTGATACAATCGTCCTGATCGTCCATTTGGACGCTAGCAACATCAATACTAACATTTAAACATAGAAAATTCTTTTAAAATTTGTTTGATTTTTCTAAGAATTTGTAACAAAAATACTTGCACCGCCATCGCTGCATCTACATCAAAGATAAGGGTAAAAGTTAATTGAGAGTTAACATCACACGATTTAAGCGAAACAAGGCTACAATGTGCACATTATTCAATTTCTTGTGTACACAAAGCCAATAGTCTTACATATCATGAACACTGTTAAATTTTATAAATGGTTTGCTTCTGCTTTTTGCTATAAAAACATGTGTTAATACACGTGAACCCCCGGTAAACTCGACTTGCCTATATTTGGAGTTTTTAAGTCTGCCATCTGTACTACCGTCATATGACTTTTAACTCCACCAAAGCAGTTTCTTCCTGGGAGGCCCTGAGCAACTTGGTTCATCAGGAAGTTTCTGAATTTTTTCTCCTCTTCTGTTTTCAATTTCTATCTCAAGTGCACCTAGTAAAATACACAAAGTCGCTCTATCACATTGCTTCATTTAGTCCATATCCTGCTTTTAATATAGGTATGAAAAAAGTCCCTACATCACAATACGTGTTTATCAGACTATCTCAAATCATTTTTACATGTTCCTGGGGGGGGGGGGGGGGGGGGGAGAGGAGATTGACATATCAAAGATTGCAGGAGCAATGACAAATACACCCAATATGGTCCACTAGAAATTCCAGATTTTTAAAAAAAACTTCTTCCAAGAAGACTGTGGACTATGTCTTAATGACCTTTCAGTAAAATATGGATCACTTTTCAAAGTGATGAAATACAAATAAGCTTAATCAAAAAACCTATTTTTTTTGTAAAGATTTATCATACAATGGATAATAAGCAAGTTTTCACGCAGGTTACATGCCTTTATTTATCTTTTATTGCAGATAGTGGCACAAATGGGTTAATGTTGTGGAAGTAAAATGGCTTACTTGGAGGAAACTTATGTGCCAAGATTAGTCGATTTTTCTTCATGGTTTCTTCTCCTACAACACTGCCAGTCACAAGAACATTTAACTTGTGTCACAGCAGTAAAAAAAGGAAGTGGTTTTACTAACAAACAACTACCCTGACATCCCCAACAAAATACCTAAGCCTGATGTGTAAAATGTGTCTACCTCTCCCCCCCAAAACTGGGTCAAATGAATAAACAATGAACATTGTTGGCTCAATAAAAGTTTTGCTAACAAGGGAAAAACTGGCTTCCTACTTTAAGAATTAATTCAATTTACAACACTGTCAACTAAGCCAGATAGTTTTTTTCGCTGGCTGGGTATACCAATAGTTTTTCCTGCTGGTCTCTTCTCGTTAGGTTTCACAATGTCACCCTCAGGCCAAGTGACAATCAAATTAGCAGGTAATCTGAAATACAAGAGCACAGTTACAAACATGGGAAGGGAATTATTAATTAACCATCAAAATATTAACGTTGTTCTAATTTTACAGAAGCTTACTTTGACTCTTCCTCTCGAGGTAACTGCTTGACCGATGCAGCATAAATTCAAACACTGAATCAACCTATCTATGGTCTACAGTATCTAGATCTTAGACAAGTAGTACACTAGTATTTCAATATTTTAATCATGAAATTAATGTTACATACAAAGTATTTAAACAAGTGAAAACACACAAACCATGTAGTGAAAATACTTACAATAGAAATATATATATATCAATTTTAACACGACTTGCTGAACTCCCCCTTACCCCTTTCTCACAGGACACTTTTACACGGACTTGCTGAACTCCCCCTTACCCCTTTCTCACTGACAATGCCTTTGGCCAACAATCCCTGCCAAAATATCAAATTTGTTTCCCTTCACTGTGGTTTTCTCATATGATATGTCAATATCTCTGAAACCGAAAAAAATACAGTTTTCATCATGTATACTAACCATCTACATTGCATAAACATAACAAACAATTAAACCAACAAATTATACAGAAGAAGAACGGGCCGCCCACCTGACTTCCAGGGTGGCGTGTGACGGAGGGGGGTGGTTTTTGTGATGTTGTTGAAAGCGTCTCGGAACACGAGAGGAATAGAGAATGGCTCCCGATTCTGAAGACACCGTCCAGCATCCCCACGGTAAACTTCTCTGGTTCCGCCTCTGTTCAATAAAATCCATGTATATACTCAAATGACATAGGATGGACAAAGTACACTTGTGGCTGAGAAAATAATCCATCAACCCATATTTCATGAAATATTAATTATTGTGTTGTTTTTCGTCCCGCCAAGAATATTTCACTCATATTGCAAATTTAGACTTACGCTTAGCACTCATGGCTTTAGCAGTGAGGTTTTGCGTGCCACACATGCTGCAACACGGGACCTCCGTTTTTAAGGTCATATCCGAAAGAACCCGTGACCTTTGTTTTTACCCGTGACCTTGTTCTACCTGTTGACCTTGTTTTACCTGTGACCTTGTTTTACCCTGTGGACCTTGTTTTACCTGTGATATTGTTTTACCTGTGACATTGAACTTGATGTGATGGGAACGGGAGGTTCTTTCCTGCGTAGATGTGGATCCACTCTCATTTAACACTACCTGCAACTGCAGAGTGGGGTACCCAGGTTGTGTATGTTCTCTACAAAAAAAAAAAACCCCAGTCACACAGAGAGCAGCACTACGGCAATGAACATGGTGTCAAAATGGACAAAATCAAAGCTTGTACCAACTCCAAAACTCTTCCCACATAATGAATGCGGACCATTTTCTAAATTCTTAGTTATGCAGCTAATACAAAGCAAGTTTTATATCTACAATGTACGTCTTAAAGCATAACCGTATATACTCGCCTATAAGTTGGATTTTTGGGAGTAAAAATTTGGTCAGTAATATGTTCCCGACTTATAGGCGAGTCATAGGGAGATCAGTATTTTTCTAGTCAGCAAAATCATCAATGGTATCAATTTTGAAAAACAACTATGACGAATTATCACGATCATCATCCAGAAAAATTAGTCTGGACATAAAAATGTAAAAAAGAAAATTATTGAACACAGGTAATAGTAGGAGAATTGACATGATATTGATTTTTTGGAGAAGGAATAAATTAAATACCGGTATCATTTCTCAAAATATTTTATGAAACAGGGACAAAATCAGTGTAACTTTGATATGAAATTGTCAACACGATTCTGGCAAAAAGTTGTACGCGACTTATAGGCGGGTCAATGGCAAAATCCTTCAAATTGATCTCAAAAAACACAACCGAACTTATAGGCGAGTATATACGGTAACAAATATAACACAAGTCACATAACTATAGGCAACAACACTGATCTATGATACATCATTCTTGAAGAGACATGATTCTTACAATCGGTGGTGCAGTAAGGGCCAATTTTTTTTTAAATTGGTTTTTACGGATTTTAAAAATTTTTAAATCCATTCGGAGGCGGTAAAAAAAATAAAATAAAAAATTATATTTTTCTTGGAAGTAATTTCAGACGCTGGTATTCATAGGCAATTTTGTTATTGTCCACTTTTGCAAACAATGCTGCTTCTTTTCAATATGGGAATTCTTTAATTCACCTTTAGTTGTAAATTGTTTACCATTTAGCTATGTAAATCCCAAAATAAAAACTATGTATTTTCCATTCAAAGAATGACATCCATTACGTAAAAGGAGGAGCGCACTTATCACCTAGCTGAACTACTAAAAATCCTGACTGACCTTACCATGCGAAGATTTAGTTTGAATTGAATTTCATAAACTTATTTATGAAGTCAGTTAAGGTTATAACTTAAATAAATAAACCAATCTTATCAACTATCGTTAAAAAATTATGGATTTTATGCATGTCAGAATCATTTAATTTTCAATGTTGGAGTAAACAATTTTTCATACTGTAAATGAAATAAATTCATGGATTCCTGATAGAAATGTTTCAATACAAAATAACTACTTATGAAAATTTATTAGTCTTTCAAATTCACTACTAAAAAATTCCATGCCGAAATGAATGCTTGTTTAGGGGCCTATCAATGTTTGGGTGATTGTGTAACCCACATACGTCATGGATGCCATCTTTTGAAAGAATGATGAAAGTGTTTGTTTTTATTTTGGGATTTACATATCAATACGGTATAAAATGCATGACTTATGGTAATGGAAGTTAGATTTGTTATTAGATAACTTATTGTAAGCAAACAGCATTGATGCCAAGATGCAGAATAATTGTTAGCACTCGCTGAAGTTGACGATAGATGACTGTCCTCCGGACCCGGTTTAATGATGAGGGGACCGAGTCACAGTTAGATAATTCTAACTAACTGACCAAAGACTGTTCCGAGATTTGGATTCGGCCTGTTCAAAATTATCGGACTGGGCCAAATTTTTTTTTTTTTATTTTGTATAAGGGGAAAAATCCTTCGGCGGAAAATGTAAAAAAGAGTGAAAAACCATTTTATTTTTTTTCCAACATCTCAAAAAATCGGTGCGGCGGAATCCGTAACCAATTCTTTAAAAAAAAAAAAGGCCTAAAGACCTGTTTCTCTGCCTAATTCTGTTATTTGAACGCAGCACCAGCATTCTTAACTCTGAGATGGATAAAAGTGTAGCCTTCTTGCTGTTATGAAATTCTTTATGAGTAGTTGTATGTTTTGATGTATATTGCAATGAATGGATTGAGATGTTAACCATTCTAAATAAAAAACTGGCTAATCAATATTGTTTCTAGTGTGTGCCAAATTAAAAGCTTCAGTTCAAAAGTAATGCACATATGACAGGGTGCTATAAATTTTGACTGTTCCTGGGCTGGGGAATTAATTGTACTTATTACTGACATTTAAGAACAATGAAAAATTGTGCTAAAAGTCCAAATTGTTAAAGATTATATAAAGCATTACCCTTACAAAATAAAACAAATGTTTCAACCTGCAACATTGTATGACATTTTTCACATACCCCCCCCCCCCCCTCCTCCTTTTTTTGGTGTGTTCTAAAAAAAAATTATGTACATTTAGTAATAAACTCTAACAGAAAAATTCTTCTACTCGTAAGGGTTGTACAGTCTACAGGGGGTGGGGGTTATTATGTATAGCTGTTTCCTACTGTAAGGGTCGTACAGTCTACAGGGGGTGGGGGTTGTTATGTATAGCTGTTCCTACTGTAAGGGTTGTACAGTCTACAGGGGGTGGGGGTTATTGTGTATAGCTGTTCCTACTGTAAGGGTCGTACAGTCTACAGGGGGAGGGGGTTATTGTGTATAGCTGTTCCTACTGTAAGGGGTTGTACAGTCTACAGGGGGTGGGGGTTATTGTGTATAGCTGTTCCTACTGTAAGGGTCGTACAGTCTAACAGGGGGAAGGGGGGGGGGGGGGTTATTGTGTATAGCTGTACAGCATATGCAAAGACAATCACTGTCTGATTTATACATTTAATGCATGTGTACATGAAGTCTGCCATACTTACCCATTTTTCTGACCAGTAGGGCCAGTCTTCCCATGCTGACTGATGTGTGATACAATCGTCTGATCTCCATTTGGACCTAGCAACATCAATACAACATTTAAACATAGAAAATCTTTTAAAATTGTTTGATTCTAGAATTTGTAACAAATACTGCACCCATCTGCATCTACATCAACAGTAGGTAAAGTTAATTGAGAGTTAACATCACACATTTAGCGAAACAAGGCTACAATGTGCACACTTATTACAAATTCTTGTGTACAGCAAACCAATAGTCTTACATATCATGAACCTGTTAAATTTAATAAATGGTTTGCTTCTGCTTTTTGCTATAAACATGTGTTACAATAACACGTGAACCCCCGGTAAACCTCGACTTGCCTATATTTGGAGTTTGTTAAGTCTGCCATCTGTACCTACCGTGCCATATGACTTTTAACTCCACCAGCAGTTTCTTCTGGGAGGCCTGAGCACTTGTTCCAGGAAGTTTCTGAATTTTTTCTCCTCTTCTTTTTCAATTTCTATCTCAGTGCACCTAGTAAAATAACACAAAGGTCGCTCTATCACATTGCTTTATTTAGTCCATATCCTGCTTTTATATAAGGTATGAAAAAAGTCCCTACACACAATACTGTTATTCAGACTATCTCAAATCATTTTTACATTTCCTGGGGGGGGGGGGGGGGGGGGGGGGGGGAAGGAGATTGAACATTCAAAGATTGCAGAGGCATGACAAATACACCCAATATGGTCCACTAAGAAATTCCAATTTTAAAAAACTTCTCCAAGAAGACTGTGACCTATGTCTTAATGCCTTTCAGTAAAATATGGATCACTTTTCAAGTGATGAATACAATAAACTTAATCAAAAACCTATTTTTCTTTGTAAATGATTTATCATACAATGGATAATAAGCAAGTTTTCACAGTTACATGCTTTTATTATCTTTTTATCAAGATAGTGGCACAAATGGGTTAATGTTGTGGAAGTAAAATGGCTACTTGGAGGAAACTTATGTGCCAGAGATTAGTCGATTTCTTCTTCATGGTTTCTTCTCCTACACCACTGCCAGTCACAAGAACATAACTTGTGTCACAGCAGTAAAAAGGAAGTGTGTTTACTACAACACTACCCTGACATCCAACAAATAACCTAGCCTGATGTGTAAAATAGTGTCTACCTCTCCCCCCAAAACTGCAATGAATAAACATGAACATTGTGGCTCAATAAAAGTTTTGCTACAGGAAAACTGGCTTCCTACTTTAAGAATTAATTCAATTTACAACACTGTCAACTATACCAATAGTTTTTCCTGCTGGTCTCTTCTCGTTAGGTTTCACAAATGTCACCCTCAGGCCAAGTGACAATCAAATTAGCAGGTAATCTGAAATACAATAGCACAGTTACAAACATGGGAAGGGAATTATTAATTACCATCAAAATATTAACGTTGTTCTAATTTTACAGAGCTTACTTTGACTCTTCCTCCTCGAGGTAACGCTTGACCG